>OZ020167.1:19702388-19899725 GCA_963971145.1 Sussaba pulchella | reverse complement strand
CGATCGAGCCAACAGATCCGAGATTTAAATGACGAAGATTTGTCGCGTCGTCTCGATTAATCAGCGTCGAGCGACGATTCGATGGCTCGCCGGGGGCGGATCGCCGGTGCGGTGGGGGACCGAAGAAGCAGCGACAATTCGCGATGACCGACATCGTGGGGGGATGAAGAAACCCAACGACGGAAGGAAGGAGACATCGTAGAATCGTCGCTGAAACGACGACGACGACGGGACGTTTTATAATCGATTTTACACGAGTGCCGACTTGTAATCCGGTGGAAGAGGTCGATCCGAGCGGTGGATAAGAGACCGGGAGGGTCGCCCGCGTGGTCTGCTGGTCCGGCGATCTGTCTTCGCGCGTTCCACGACTCGAGCCAACGATTCGAAACGAGGTTCCTCGGTGCATTCGCAAATATTGATAACGATAGAAGAGAAACCATCGATCGTACATCGAATCTTCGTTCGTTTCTCGCCCGAAGAGATGATAAGAAGTGTTTAAAGGAAAAAATAAAAATAAAGTTTAAACGGAGAGAAGGATCGAATAACAGAAAAGGTTGGAAAAGAAAATGGAGGGGGACCACATCGCGTCGTGCTTTTCTTTGAAGGGTTTAATGGAAAATTGAAAAAAAAACCCCCAAAAGAAAAATAATTTTCGAAGGAAAAAAATTTGATTAACTGAACATTTTTAATTGCAGGGAGACTTTATCAACCCTGTCGAGTCTTTTTTTCTTCGAAGAATTCGATAAAAAATAAAAAATATTGTAGGAAAAAGGAAAGTGAGGCCGCATTGATTATACAATATGACAAGAAAAAAGTTTGGTGGAATAAGAATTGAATATTTGAGAAAAAAACAAACAAAAGAGTTAAACGACTAAAAAAAAATTATCAAACACACGACGAAGGAATCGAGCCGTATCGATTATACATCGAGTCTTCGTTCGCTACGCCTACAAAGAGATAAGAAAAAATCGTTCGATAAACCAGAAAAAATTCTAAATGCAAAAAAAAAAAACGTGAGGAAAATGAATACTAAATAAAAAATGCACAATGGACCGCAACGATCATACGTCGAGTCTTCGCTCGTTACTCCTCTCCAATAACGGATAATAAAAAGTGTTCGACGTAGAAAATCATATACCAAAAAACAATAAATACACGAAAATCGAAAATAAAGAACGGAGGGGGCTTAAGGCGTTTAGCGGGGTACGGATCGAGCGCTTTGGCGGCGGGGCCGCGTTTAAAAACCGGGGGGGGTCTGCAGTTTCGTCCGAGTTTCAACGTTGCGCGCCGCTCTCGCACTTATTGCGCCAAATCGTATCGTCGTAACAGCAACTGTACCTTTTTTCAACTTTTTTTTGCGTGGGTTTACGTGGGTGACCGGTGCGGCGTTGATCGCGAGTGCCAGAACGATTGCTGGAGGACACCCGGAAACCGTTCCTCTCGCTAGAAACACGTGCAAGTGTGATTTCTAAAAAAATAGTTTTTAAATTAATTAGATATCATTCTATGATCAATCAAATTTCAAAAATAAAATAAATATAATAAAATACAATTTAAAAAACGCAAAATTACAAAATGGAAGTAATGAAACGAAGTAAAATATAATTGAATACAAATTTATCAGCAAAATTGTGAAAAAAACGAGAGCGGAGTCGGTGCGTATGTTAACGATGATTTCGTGACGAAGAATTGGTTTGTCCCCTCCGGGTTGCGTCGTCGATACAGAGCCGAACGATAGCCGGAAGTTCTTGTCGAAGGTTTTCGTCGACGCTCCGCGAATCTCGATCGTTCCGATCTCAAAACGCGCGACCTTACTTTGCCGCAAACGAATTTGAGAGAATAAATAACGGAAGAAAGAGAGAAAGGAAGAAGAAAAAATATTGGAAGAAAAAATGTCAAAGAGGCAATGGATGGTCCTGCTTATGCTGTTCCTGACCTACCTTCTTCTCGGCGCATCGATCTTCTATCACATAGAGAGCCGGTTGGAGATCGAGAAGGTCGCCAAAGCGAGAGAAGAACGCATCGAGATCAACGGTGAGTCTCAATGATATCCGATACTCGTTCTTGTCTTCATTTATTCGTGATTGAAAGCAAAAACGACGAAAAAAAAATAAAGCAAGACAATGATTAATGAATTATTTAATTCAAATAACTATAATATATAAATAATAATAGAATACCAAGACTCGAAGCATTGTTTGTTTGTTTTTTTAGCATCTAATTTTTCCATTATTGGTGTTATTATCATCATTATTTCTTATTCGGCGATGATATTTCATTGATAAGTGATTCATGTGCCGAGACACGATTGCTGCATACCCGAGTAACATCTCGAGCGAACGACCCTGCGGACTCTTGCATACACACACTCACGCGCACGCACGTTTTTACGAGTACGCGACCGGCTCTGTGTGACGCATATTTTATCACACGCATTGAACACGCGTGCGTAGAATTACTCTACGTGCCCGACGTTGACTAAACTATGCTCGTTTGAAAAATAACGTGCCCACGCTGATACTTCCGCTTTGGAATCGATCGTCACAATTCGAATCATTTTGTCACGCGGACTCCGAGTCTTGGCGAACAAACGGAGACGGCCTTTTTTCTACTCATTTAATGACTATTCGCACGTGTAAACATTTCCTTGGAAAAGAAAGATTAACGATATTGTTGATTAAATGAGTAAATGAATCAATAAAATACTGAATTGTTTATTTGTGCAAATTTCGCTGTAAAAGTTTGTTCGCCAAAATTGCCAAACAATCCAATGTACTTTGTTACTTCAATATTGGAAATAAGAAGTGAAACAATTATTTTTTTCCTTTTATTATAATAATAGGAATAATAATAATAATAATCGGATGGATAAATAAATAAAATACCGAAACAATCATCTACTCAAATCTCCTAATAAAAGCTTGTTCTAAAAACTTCCTGTACAATAAAATAGAATATTCACTGGGACGTCCAAAATGGTCATCAAAAATAAAAAATAATATTTTTTTCTTATTCTACAATTTGTTCGAGTAAAAAAAAAAATTATCCCGAGGACAATTTCGTCCGAATCAACCGTTCCATTCATCCTCAAATTTCGTGGAAGACCGGATGTCAAGCGTCCAGCCTTATTTCCGGTAAATCTCGTTTCCCATTTTAATTCCATGAAATTCACATCGCAAAGTTCAATTTAATTAATTTTTTTTGCTTTCAAGCCAATTACGCTTTATTTTAAATGCAATCTAAACTTGCGGTACGCAATGACAGTAGCCGAATACTCCAGAATATATATATGTGTGTGTTTCTTTTATTTTTTGTATGCAGAGCCGTGCCCCCGTTTGTGGCGCGGCATCATTGTTGCTGGAAGGCTAAACCGAGCTTTGTTGCATGCCGAGACACGCGAGAGTAGCAATGTCGCGAGGACTCGTCGTCGCGACAAGGCGCAACGAGGTGGCGGTCGCCCCTAGATCCGCGCTGAGCGCATAGCTCGAGCTCGCGATCGCGATCGAGCTACCGAGTTTCGTAACGCTCTGGAATTTCTGAAATCACTTCGAGTGGATTCTCGGCAACGATATAACTATTACATATCTCATCGACGCGACAGATGGGAAGCCGAATGAATTCTGATGTCCATTGCCATGCTTTTGTTTCGACGGGTTTTATGATTTAAATGCATTTTCGGACAATTTTGGAATTGAAAAAAATATTTCGAATTTTTTTAATCTTTGGTTCAATTTTATTAATTTTTATTTTCAATATTTGAAATCTTTATTTCAATACTTTAAATCTTGACTCTAATATCCCAAATCTTTATTTCAATATTTCAAATCTTCATTATTTATATTTCAAATCTTCATGTTCAATATTCAAATTTTTATCTCAATGTTATAAATTTATATTTTAAATATTTTAAGTATTTCCTTTCTATGTATCCAATCTTTATTTAAATTTTTCAAATCTTCATTTTCAATATTATAAATCTTTTGAATCGTTATTTCAATGTTAAAAATTATTTTTAATCATCATTCCAATGTTTTTCAATCTTCGAAATATCTAGAAACGAGTAAATTCTGTGGTGCATTTTTTATTTAAAAAATCTTTTCGGTCTTCCGTTCATTACTGCAGTCGGTTTCCCATTGATACTATTAATTTCATTCACTTCATTCTTTACTTCGATTGGAGGATGAAATGCGAAGATGGTGAGCCACATCCGGTCGGTGCGTGTGTGATACCGATGGAAAATGTTCGGCCTAACACGACGACAAACATATACACGACACGACCGACAAATATCAGCTGATAAGATAATTGGAAGCAATTGGCTCGAAGATAGCCCCGTTTAAAAGAGTTACCAGAGAGGCCCGATTGTAGTGTACAGTCTATGTAGCGTATCTCCGGTACGGATTGATCAGAGAACCCGGGCTAATCGCCGTACTCACGTCGACAATCACCGAGTCGAATATATCCACGATTCTTGGACGGTCAACGATTTAAAACAATTTATTTTTTTTTGTATAATTTATTTTACTCTATTGTATGATTTTTTCTACATCATGCACGAAAATGATGAACTCTTTGCAACAGACAGGCGAAATTTTTGGAACAAGAGCTTATAATTCTATCCATACAGTGAAGAATAGATGGGTCGTGGGGATAAAACTAAATTATACTGAAATTAGAAATTCTTCCAATATTACAATGTAGAAAGAAAATATATATATTTGTATTTTTGGTAGACAGATGAAACGTTTCGGATGATAATTTATTATTCCATCGCTGAAACGTAGACTAGATAGATTTGAGGCGACTGGACCGAATTAGATTAGATGAGATGAAGTCGAAATTATATTTGAATTAGAAGTTTGGACGACATTAGAATGTTTAAAAAATACGTTATAATTATTATTTCTTTCTGAGAAATAACCATATTATTACTATTATTATTACTATTATCATTACCATTATTATTATTATTTTAATGTAAAAATCTCGTTAAGATTTAGCCGCAATTTTTTTTTCTTATTTAGTTCACTAAATGAGTAGTTTATTTTTATATATTTTTTTAATTTGATTAATATATTTGCAGCTCTGCTTCACAATCATTACATGCCGAGGGAGACTCAGGAGCAGCACGAGATATTGGAGAGATTAACGCGGTATTGCGGCAAATCGGTGTACAATTACACCGCGAACGAGACGGATCCTCTCAAATGGGACTTTTACAACAGTTTTTACTTCGCTTACACGGTTGTAAGCACGATAGGCAAGTTATTCAAACGTTTCCAATAACACCCCGCGACGTATCTCGAATTTTTCGCAATAGTCATCGACTAGCGATAAAATATATTTTTTTTCAAGCAAAATTTAAAAAACCCGCATTCTACGTGACAGAAACGAAAAAAAAGCCAAACGTTGACACGCGACGAAGCCGGTGGAAAATGGTCTGAGATATCGTTGTAATTGTGTAAGAAATGTTACAACGAGGGAGAGAGATTAGATTAAACGGTAGCAATTACCGAGAACTCATCGTGAGAAATATTACGGCTCTAGCAAATTAACTGATAGCCAACAACGGTTGACCCTTCATGGGGGGGAAAAAAATTGAAGAAGCGAGATAAGTAAATTAATGAGTTTAGCAATAACGAAGGAAATAACTGATAAGTTTAATTTTCGTTCGCCTTTTTATGATCTGTTTTTGCCTTACAATAATTATTAAATCATAGTTTAAAATATTTTTTTCGTTTTTACAGATTATTAAAATTTTCCTCTGATGAACTTGTTTCGCTAGATTTTGATCTGAATATATTTTTAGCAGCTTGCGTTAGCACTTCCTGAGTTTCAATAATATTTAATCGAATATCAAATTCCTGAATTACCATTAATAGAATTTTTTCTTTCAATTTTGTAACCGAAATTAATTCTGATCTGGATAATTATTTGTCTAAATCGAGTATTTGTTATCGAAATCTTAAAATCATATTTCAATTTTGCAACGGAATATCTACCGCCATCTTCGACCAGCATCCCAAACCGAAATTCAGATCTAAATAATTATTCTTTAACTTCCTACCGCATTATCCAAACCCTCACAATCAAATTATCGTTTCAAATTAAACTCCTCAATTCTGATAATTAGAGTTTGGAAAAAAATTCCGAAACAGGTTATGGAAATCTCGCCCCAACGAACATGCTCAGTCGAATTTTGATGATCTTCTACGGTGTCGTGGGCATACCGATGAACGGAATTCTTCTTTCCCAATTGGGCGAGTTCTTCGGTCTCGTGTTCGTTCGAGCCCACAAGAAATACAAATCCTACAAGCACAGCCAAGCCGACGAGTACGCGAAAAAGCTCACGCCGTTGGAAACCAGAAAAGCCGGCTTGGCCGCGCAATTCTTCATGTATCTCATACCGGGTTTCGTCATGTTCATTTTCTTCCCGGCTTTTCTGTTCTCGCACTACGAAGGTTGGACGTACGACGAAGCCGTTTATTACGCCTTCGTCACCCTCACGACCATCGGATTCGGTGATTACGTTGCAGGTGCGCTGAAAATAATTAACCCTTCCACCATTTACCTTTTTCTTTCGATCAAAAACCACACCAGGGGTCAATTTGATCCTGCACGAACTTTTACTGTCCGCCATTTTATATTGATGCATCGGATCGGGTTGAAAAAATTCTCAATTATATCTTAAACCCTGTTAAATCGATTGATATCGATGAAGGATGAGATTAGAATTATCTACATGTGTAAAAAAATTCAGGAGACATTTTTTTGAAAAAACGATTGTTTACAAGAAAATGACAGGGTCAAAATGATCCTGTGTGTGGTGTGAGGATTAATAAATAACTGAGATTTATAAAATTACACGGAAATACATGAAAGATATTCAATAATCAGGTTTGGAAATTTTCATACAAAAAGTGTGAAAAAATATTTGGCGATCAATAAGAATTCGGAAATAATGTGAAGGTAACACTAATTGCCATTTGAAAATGTAGAAATAATAATCAATAAAGTTCCTCCAAATTCTCATTGGCAGAAAATAATAATAATAATTTTAAAAAAATATATATACACGAAAGATAGAATCTCTGAGTGACTGTAATCAGTCTGAAGCAATCGAGATGTCAGCTTGACCGGTACCCAAGGTTGCAAATAACGAGAGGGAGTCAATTACGAAAAAATAATTTCATATCAATCAGTCCGATATCGATTCGATCGAGTCAATAAAAAAAAAAATAAAACAAATAAAATCTCCATTGCCATGAACCCGAACAAATAATATGTATGTTTATTGAATTGTACATGCTCTCTAATTCGTCAAAATGGAAAAGTCTGCCAATGGTAAGTAAAACCCCGACCATAAGATTATTCATCAGCTCAATTCGGTCAAAAAATGATTTTCAACTAAATCACAACAACAATAAAATCGTCATAGTCCTGCAAAGTCATGACTGTGATTATCTCGCTCGCAGCAACTTGAAAATAATTCAAATTCAAGTTTTTAAAAGAGAAAAGAATTGAAAAAAGTACGCACTCGAACAGGTGCGCGATCGATTAATCACGTCGTCGATTTGTTTATTTAACACCCGTCCGATAAAACGTCACGAAATTAATTTGTTATCGTCGTAATTGAATTAACCCCCTCCGGCGCAGGCCAGGACAATACCAAAGGCGACGGCGTGTACTTCATTATGTACAAGACCTTCCTGATCGCTTGGATATCGTTCGGTCTCGGTTACATCGTCATGATAATGACCTTCATTGCTCGTGGCATGCGAAGCAAAAAGATCACGAGGTTGGAGCACAAACTCGCAATGAACTTGAAGCACACCCAGAGCAAGATCTGGAACGAGTTCAACAAGGAGGTCAGTTACCTCAGACGTGTATTCAACGAGTTGCAATTATCCAAAGTAAAGGTAAGGAACCTCTTCACTATTTTTTATCAATTCTCTCTTTAAAAAATATAATTATTGTAAAAAATCTTGAATGTCTCGCAAAGAAATTTGGAATATCAATTTAATTCTTGTGGGATCGTTTGTTGATTTATCCTGGGTTTGTTTTCAGAGAGTTTACATGGATGAATATGATTATGAGGCGCCACCAACAAAGTTTCCGCGAAGCACCAGTTTTCCGGATCTTCGGGATCTCGTTTACGGTGGATTACCGAATCCTCAGCCTCTGCATCCGAGACGCAGAGCTAACAGCGAAGTCGTTCCAATAGTAATTATTCCGTTGATTTATGAGTCTTTGCTTCGCTCGGAATCTCTTTCCTTTTGTCTAATATTCATTTATTTATTTATGCAATTTTTGCCGAAATCGGTTCCTGGTGCACTAAACCAACTCTAACTCTCAATTTAACGCTTTTTCTTTCTCTCTCTCTTTCTCTTATTTATTTATTTATTTATTTATTCGTTAATTTAATTTAAATCTTCATAGGACCTCAGTTCCTTGCGTCATCAACCAGCTTTTCCATCAACCATTTTTCTCTCTCTTTCCCTCATTCATTTATCCATGCATTTTTTCATACACTCTTCAATCTTTTTCATTCCAAGTCTCAAGTTATCAATCAATCGGATGCAAATTTTCAGGAAACTCCAGTCGCGAGAGTCGTCTCGGAAACGGATCTCCAAAGAATCGACAGAAAGGCGACGTTCGCGACCCACGCGATGGTCCAACCGGCCGAACTTCTTGCGCGTCTCGTCAACGTTCTCGGTTACATTCCACCGTCCGCCGATGACGATCACGACGATTCACCGACCTCCGAAATCAACAAAACCGGAGTTCAAGGTTTCACCGACAAGGACATACTGGCCAATGAAAAATCTTGGAACACATCGACGTGGAAACTCGGCGGTGATAACGAAAAATCTGAAATGGCTATGCGCAAACCTCGTTCGAGGGCGGCCAGCGAAATACGTTTGGATCCAAAATACGATCCGAACGTTCAACAACGCAACGTCGAATGGACGTGGTCGGGTCCGTCGGCATCACGAAAAATCCAAGAACTCATAAAAGCACGCAGAAACGTCACGAAGAACGATCAAAAAACCGAAAACAAAGATGGAAAATCGAAATTTCCAAATCTCGGACTTCCGATATCGGTATCCAAAGCTCTTTTGCCAAGATGGATGAAACAATTCTCGAACAAACGCGAAGTCGGTCAAAGATCGAGAAATTCCATTTCCGTGGGTGATTTGGAATCTCGCGAAAGAGAAAATTACATGACCGAACCAACGGGAAATTTGCGTGTCAACGAACCCGAAACCGGAATGTTTTCCAACGTTTACGATCACGCGGATTCATCGACGAGACCTTATTTCACACACACGGGCGCGGCTAATCTCGCTTCGTCGTTGGAAAACAGCAATTTGCTCGAAGAAACTTCTTTGGCGGATTTTTTGAGAGCTTTGACGGCTTTGCACACGAGAGTAGGTGCGGTGCCGGACGAATACGTGCGTAAACCTCAGAGAAAAATGGGAACGGCTTGTTTAACGCCACCCAAATTACCGAGTCTTTTTACGTTGTTTTCGCCTCTTTCCGGAGTTCCATCGGCCACGCAGAGCCATCAGAACACCATGACCGGTGCTCAAGCTTTTTCGAGCAACAACGCCGATCGTAGATTTTCTTTGCGCAATGCCGATAATTCTGGCACAGCGACGATAAATTACAGTCGAAGAAACAGTTTGGCTCATCATCCGGGAGTCATGCCCAGAAGACGATTTTCACTGAGACCCGTTGTCATGCCTTTGGGAAATTCTCCGCAAAATGGATCTCCTTATCTCTCGGTAATTCATTTTAGACCATTTTTCTTAAAATTATTCTAGTTTTGAAAAAAAATGTAGGCTGTTGTTTTTGAGCTCTAAATATCTCACTTATTTTCGCTGGTAGAAATGAATATGACATTTAAGCGAATCGTATGATGTCCGGGGACAAATACTATGACGTGCGATGATTTTTTTTTGGGTCAAGGTCATGCTTTTTGAGATTTCAAGGTCATTGGAATTTTCTCATGATGTTAGATAATTTTTTTTTTTCGATTCAACGATCTATCACACGATGACCTTCGCGTGACCTTCATCATAAAAAAATCAAACGATGAAATTTTATTAATTATCTCAAAAATATAATAATCCTCTTATTTTTATAGACAACAATCCACAAATAAATATTTTTTCGTTCTCGCAGAATCTGCAAAGACACGTCAAGGACTCGGTCGTGCCCGCGTCGTCGTCCTACAATTCGGAAGGTTTCGTCGTCGAGTGCCCGAAGGATTCTCTCGTCGACAAAGAAGGAGCCCTCGGCGTGTCAACGCCTATCACAGCATCCACGGGAATTCGCAGATTTTCTCTGCGTCCAACAGCCCAAACGGAAATTCATCAATCCTCGATTCAAAATCCGTCGCCGTTGACCAAAGGACTTCCACGTTGGCGTGCCGGAATGTTACAACGACAGATCAATCAAATAAATCTTCAAAAACGTGTCCGAGCTTTTAGTCTCAGTGACGTCAATACGGAACCCACGAGAATGGAAAAAAATCCAACATCCGCCCTTAGTCCTCTCGTCGATGGCGTCAGAATCGTCGAAACGTCGAAGGATCTTCCTGCTAAATCTTTCGGTCAAAAAACCGTTACGATAGTTTCGCCAAGAACCGAAGAACTTTCAGCTTTGAGAACGACAAACGATTCTAAACAATTCGGTGTGTCGAAAGTCGTTGATTCGTCGACGTCGAGATCTCCGACGGATGATCAAGATGCAACTGCGCTGATCAGAAAACCGAGAATTCCATACGTGAGAGCTGTTTCAGCAACGAACAATCCTTTCGCTTCTCTCGACGAAGCCAAATCTTCGATCGTTACGAATCCTTTCGATCCTCGAATCGCTCAGCGAACTTCGGGCAACGATGAAACGAATTCTTCGAGCTTCGCCGGTCAAACGAATGCCGTTGATGCCAACAGCGAAGCTGTTACCACGTCGACGATGGAAAAATCGTCGAAGGAATACGTCGTGATCGCGCCGACGAACGATTCGGTCGGTAAAACAGTTTATCAAGCTTTGAGAAGTGTGAAAAATATCGAAACCGCGCCTCGCGTGGCTCTTCGTGATTCGGGGGATGAAATATCGGATTCGACGAGTTCGAGAAACGTTGGGGACGATAAAAAATCAAAAGATGGCGAAATGACGATGGGAAAAATCGATTCCGTGGATAAAAATGCGATTTCTTCGTCGTCGGGGTCGAAAATCGATGGGAAAGAAGTCGATCGAAAAGTTTCCGCGGTTTCTACGAGTCATTGGAAAGATTCGATCAAATCCGGCAGTCGTAAGATTTCCGAGGTTTCGGAAATCGCCGCGAGCAGCAGCAGCAGCGTAAGCAGCGGCTCCAGCAGCCGAAAAAGTTCGACGAATAAAAATCCAAACGAAAAACCACGAATTTCCATAGATTCTTACAAGCCTCTGACCGAAGTTAAGATCGAAAAACCCAGTGAAAATCCGTTCGAACGTTACAGAGCGACGATGAGAATGTCGACGAGCGACGTTGATTCATTGAACGAGGTAAAAGTCGAAATTCCGGAATCCAAAAATGTTGGAACTAACAGAGACAAATTTTTCACGAAACTCGGACAAAGTCCGCGCGAATCGCACTCGTGAAGAGGAGAAATAATTGAATGAATAAAAGTTTTTCTTGTTTTTGTTATCGTTTGGAAGATTTTCTGTGATCGACGAACGACTCGATCGACGATTAAGTCGAGATAACCTGTGATATGTAGCAAAATTGTACAATTAGTCTGTAAAATCGTTTAAAAACAAAAACATTGATTAAATAATCAACGGAACGAAGATGTAAATATTCATCAACGTTGATGTATCGATGTAGGATATTTATTCATTGTGTGTGAATTCGTATTGAATATTTGAGTCATTTTAGGAAATAATAGTTGATGATAGACGCGACGAAATCGTCGAGATTTGTCGAAGCCCGGATTGAGTAAACAATGATGATGGATTATTAGAATTTACCTAGGATCAAGGTTTAACGTGAATATATTTGAAGCAATAAATGAAAGACTTCTTACGAATGAAGAGAAGAGACAAAACTATGCAACTGTCCCAAACCTTAGTCTGTTCCTTAACAAAAATGTCTCTGTATGTTCTTTGAATATTGCGGCAAAGAACGAACGAATGCTTGACAAAAAAGAATCAAGTATCGGAATCAAACGTAAATTTTCCTCAGGATTCTGTCGAAAAAATAAAGAAATATAATTGATGAATAAAACTACAAACAAAAAATAAATAAGCTCTATATCATTTTTTTTTTTCAATTTTATTTCTGCCACCAGATGCTGCCTTCATCGTCAAATATCGCAGCAATGGAGGAACGGACGAACGACGAAAGTAACCCAAATATCGTTCACATTGTTGCATTAAAAAAATTCAAAAACAAGTCTAAAGAAATTAGAAAAAAAAAATGAAAAGAAAAAAAAAATAAATAAAAATGAAATAAAATAAAATTAAGAACTCAACGACCCTAGACACTTTCGAAGCTCCTCGATGAGATTTCCCCGTGGAATCGCGCGTTCCGTTCGAGTTTTGACTTCTCGCAGCGTGACTTCGCCCCTCGCGAGTTCACCCTCGCCTACGATAATAGCCAAAGGAATTCCATATTCCTCGCAATGTTGCAACTGTCCCAAAAGTTTTGGATTCGTTTTGTAAGATTGTTCGGCTTTTATTCCAGCGTCCCAAAGTTCTGTCAACAAACTCATTCGTTGCTCGTGCAAATTTTTTTGCGCCGTCGCGACGTAAACTTCGATCTCGGTCGTTCGAGTTTTTTCACCCTTGCTCGCAATTTTCGATTCCAAAACGCTGAATATTCTTTCGACTCCCAGAGAAACGCCCACGCAAGGAACCGTTTTCTTCTTGCTGTCGAACATTCCGACGAGATTGTCGTAACGACCCCCACCTGCCACGCTACCGACCTCGCAATTTTCCGCTGAAAAAAAAAAAAAATAATGGTCATACGCCATCGATATTAAATATTAAAAATTATTAAGATGGTTGAGAATTCAATCTGCAAATACTAGTAGGCGAGGAACCGTCGTGCAGAAAAGGCCATGTGGTCAAAAATAATAATAATCATTTTACGTCTTTGATATTTAATTTTTTTTAGAAATTTGTTAAAATTTCAATTTCCATTAGATAGAATAGAAAATAAATTATTATCGAAGCTGAAAGTGCTAACAGGTGAGAACCATCACCCAGACGAGTTCCCTGTGATAAATAAATAATCCGCAATAATCCTACGTCGTTGATATCAAATCACTTTCGTATAATAAAACTTAAAAATTCGATTTAAACCGCATAAAATTAAAAAAAATATTATTCCCGAAGGTAATAAAAAATACTAACAAGTAAGAATCGCCTCGTAGATGAGACCCGTGTAGTAGTCCAATCCTCGGGCGAGGCTCAGATCGAACACAATTTTGTCCGAAACTTTGTAAATATCGCAATACTTCAACAACAATTCCATCGCTTCGAGTCCTTTCTTCGCCGACGTTTGTTTCATAAGATTTTCGTCTTTTCTCAATTCCTCGATGAGTCCGGCGTCACCGCGTTTCGACACGTATTCCCCGATTTTGTCGGCTATATCGCCGTCCAACTGTTTCTCCTCGACGATTTCTCTTCGCACCTCGTCCCACGGGCTTTTGTCGAGCTTATCCACGGACGAGCACACGCTTCGGAATTTGTCTTGCGGCACGCCACAAGCGGCGAATATTCCGTCCAACAAAAGTCGATGATTTAATTTTATAACGAAAGGACCGAGATCGAGACTCGACAGAGCTTCGAATACGACGCGAACGCATTCCGCGTCGGGTATCATCGGATCGTAATGGCCGGCGATATCAAAATCCTAAAAATTATTGAATTAGGCATTTTTTTGAAGGTTGAAAATGAAAATTATGATAATAATAAAAAAGCGTCAATGTTCACTAATATCTCTCGTTTTAACATGAGTTGTTGTTATTATTAATATTATTTTATTTTAGTAAAGATTGGTCGAAGAGACCAAATTTTAGATGCGAAATAAAGCTGCAAGTGGAAAATTGCAAACTACTTGCTCGCGAACTTGAAATAATGCATGAATTCCTATATGAAGAAGTCGAAATTGATTAGAAAAATTCTCATACAGGAGTTTGTGCATGACCTCAAAAATGGGAAGAAACAGGTTGCAAGTTTCAATTTGTTATTTTTATTATTTTCTTAATTCTCATGATTGATAATGAAAGGGAATACGTACACACTGATAGAACTCGCGGTAACGACCTTTCGTCATCGACGGATTGTCCCTTCTATAAACCTTCGCGATGTGATATCTCTTTATATTTCCTATTTTTCCCATAGCCAAGTATCTCGCGAAAGGTACGGTGAGATCGTACCTAAGCGCGAGAAGTTCGCCGCCCTGATCTTTCAGGTCATATATAAGTTTCGAATCTTCGCCATATTTCCCCGTCAAGACTTCCTGAAACAACGAAAAGTATTGTTAGAAAAATGACAAATAAAAAATACAAATTGTCAAATAAATTAATGTTTTTATTGTTTATTCAGAGACTCACTTTGAGTTCGAATATCGGCGTGTCGATCGTTTCAGCCCCGTGACGCTTGAAAACTTTGATAATTTTGTCGAGGACTCCGAGTCGAAGAGCCATCTGTTCGGGATTGTAATCCCGGGTTCCCTTTGGTGTTTTGAGTATGAATTTTTGTGGCCCCGCATCGCCATCGCCGAGTTGAGCTTTGAGTTCCAATAATTTTGCAACTTCTTCGGCTATCTGCCAACAATTTTTAACAACGAGATTTATTTATTTATTTATTCCATTTTATTTTATTTTTTAAATAATTGTCTACCATCTACAAGAAAAGGTCAGATCTTCTCTCTTTAACTCCGACTCTCTACACTACCTGCGGATCGGCGCAACTGGACGCTTTGCGTGTTTCGCGGGCAGCAAAAACGCTGAGATTGATGCGTAACAGACGAAACATGTTGCCGGGGAAGGTAGGGACGCGCTTGCGTCGACCAGAATCAAAGAGAAAAGCTCCGACTCCTCAGTGTCGATCAACCAAACTGAATACGACAGACAGCAGAGACAAACGCAAAATTAGCTAGCTAATGCGCGATTCGAGCGCAACGGAGGCGAGCAACTCTCCATCTGTTGCAAATGTAAATTCCATAATTTATGTAACGTTCAAATTGTTTATTCTTGATTGATTGATATGATTTTTGGGAAATATTGAAAAATATTATATTCATATATATATAATATTTATGAATATTGCGAAAAATATTTTTATTGTAAATAATTTGTGAATAATGTATCGAATATATTAAACCTGTCAAGTGGCATTTATTAAAGGCGGAGGGGCTGCTCGCATCTGCTACCCAGTGCTTCTTACAAATAATCACAATAATAATGAAACAAACGTGAATCTATTCTACAGGTGTGAATGCCGTTGAATTACTATGGATATTCATACTGCTGTTGCAAATACCTCTCACCTTATCCTCAAGGTCGAGATTGTCTTTGCTGGAGACTTTAGCAAGGGTTTTAATGTTCTCCGCAAGTGAACCAACAGAGCTTTTTTTCGATGCTGGGAATTGCGATCGTTCTACAGTGGAATAGCTCTCTATGTTTGAAAACCATCTTCTGAGATGCGGCCAATTGTGTATCTGGCCGTTCAGGTTCGAAATGCACAACTCATAGAGTTTTTTGTCTCTCGAAGTAGGCGTCCAGCCGCATACGTAGCTGAATTTACCAAATTCTGCATCTATAGCGGCTAACGTCGTAGCAAAGTCCTGCGGCTGGTACCAACCCAAGATAATTTAAGCAATTAGACAATGCGATTGCATCGGAGTGTCGACAGTGAAATAATTATTATCAATGTTTCGTTCAAAGCGCAAAAAGAGAAATTCTTGTATCCCTTATGGGAATCGATAACCTATAATTACATTTATGTATACCAAATTTTTGAATCACGAGAAAAATTCCATTATGATTTTTCAATCAAAACATTACAAATTAATTTTCGTTCAGAATAGAAAAATTTGAAAATTCATCATTCGTCTGGCCTAATGTATTTCCACTTGTCCAGGATTCCATGAATAACCTCAAAAACGCAAAAAACGTCTATTGGATCCAAACAATACGAACCACAGTCTTTACCTCACAATTTAATAATAATAAATCAACGAAGCATGGAAATACAGTTCTCCCAAGTGTAGGTTAAAAGAAAAAAAAACAAGTACCGCACCGAAAAGAAATTGACAGAAATCCACGTGAATTTCTCTCGATCTCACAATGTCCCTCAAATTCCTCAAACTCCTTTACTTTCTCATTCCTCGACAAACTAACCTAAAGAAATAAGAAAACCTCGCGATCCTCGCGATTGTTTCCCAGTCGATCGACGATCGAGAGAAAGTTTGATTCACCAAAAAAAAAAACGAAACCAAAAGAATCTAATCGAAACAATTCTCTTCACAATTTTCGCGGCTGAGTTCGTCAGTTCTTCGACACCGGAAAATCTTTCGAACTTTATCCCATATGCCCGTCGATAATCCAATAATAACAAATAAAAAAATTCTATAATTAAACAAATATTGGTTTGAGCTTACCGTCGAACCCTCGGCTTTGGCGGATTTCAATTTCCTTACTAATTCGCCCTGATTCTTCACTTGCTCCAGCAATTTAGCCCGAATTTCGTCAGCCATCGTGCGATGCGCGCCACGCGGTTCTATCGCTCCTCGATTCCACAAACGCGGTTCAATTCCGCGCGTTTCCTTCGACTCTCCGCGTAATACTGATTCCGAGAAACTCACAATCACTCACGATTGCTCTGGTTTGGCTTCGCAGCTGCTGGTCGAGGCACGAACGTTCGAAAAGAAATCGTTTGTTCGATATAACGTTCCAGTTGCTCTCGCTTCGATGGATTGCCGATGCCGATCATTTTATTATAACGACGCAGAGATCGCGGACCGGACGGGAAACAAAATGAAACCGGAAGGTCGACGAACGAACGATATTTCTTTTGGGTCAGAATTACAACCGGAAAATGTGGGACAAACCTTTCTAACGGCTTGGCTTTACATTTTATTTTACAGATTCCGAACACTTTTCCATCCGTAAGACTTGAATTGATGGGCTACGAGCCGTTCGTCTCAGGTAAATAGTTGAAACTTCCCAAAGTACTTTTTTTCGCAACTATTCATCGCTTGAATGAAAAACGAAGACGGTTGACTCCGTGATTTTCTCGGACGATCAATCGTTCTCATCTTCTATCCGAAAGCGCGATTGGGATCGAGAACAATGTTTTACGATTCTTTCGTCCTGACTTATCTGCAGCACATAATCCCGCGATCGATATTATTAATAATGATAGTTGAAATATTTTTTTCTTCATGAACATTTGAATAATAAATTTAAATAAATTCTTGGTCTGACGTAAATCGTGCCAGCTTTAGAAAAAAAAATATTCAGTGACAAAAGTTCGTGAGTAAAAAATAAAAAAAAGACTTGAATTATCATTATCAATCGATAACCGGAAAAATTAATCAAACGCTGATCGCTGCAGCGACGATTGGCAATGAGTGGACCTTCGAAATTCCGTTGACCCGTGATGCGATGCAAATTCGCATTCCGCGGTATTTCAGAGAAAGTGCAACGAAAGTATGCGCTACCGGCTGTTTACCGGTTATTCCGGAGGCTCGCCTCCATTACGGTGAACACTCCCACGGCTGGTTCCCCGGTCTACCCCCCATTACCCGATTCAATCACTTTCATTTATCCTCGTTTTACAAATCTCCGTACAGCCGAGAACCCGAGCAACTATGACGAAACGAATGCGCTCCTCCAACGCGAAAAACCGGTTCGACACGTTATCGGCATACTCGGTCGTTTTGGAACGCAAATCGCCTCGTGAAACTTGAACCTTTCTATTTTCCATCGTAATCACAACGTTATCGTTCGGATCCTGTTTTTCATTATTATGCAATATGCATTTACGTATCCGAAGGTCGTCGAAATAATAATAATAATAATCAATCGAACAAAATACGATACAGCATGGAAATAAAAAAAATAAAAGTATCATAGTATAATAAATAAATGAAATAGGATATAGTGAAGAATTTAAAAAAAATACGCACAATTCTTATCTCGTACATCTAGATAACTTTTTATTTAACCAATCAATGCGGTTTTAGCGTTACAAATCAACGCGGACGCGACAATATCGTTTCCGTCGAAAATAACGCAATTACAAATTCGACGATACAAATAACGTCATGACGAATCAATGTATTTTTTTTCTTCTTCATCTTCATCTTCTTCGTCGTTTTTTGTCATCATCTTCTTCCTTTCTTCTTTCGTACGAATGAGATAATAAATTATAATTGAAGGTCGCTTACAAGTGTGTGTGTGTTATTTCTTATTTTCTTTTCTCTTTTATTAATTATTTATTTGTTTTTCTTCTTTCTTTTTTTTTTTTTTCATTAAATGTCTACTCGACTTAAGAACTGGGTTACTCGACAACACGTATTGTATATCTTATATACTTGTTCTTTTACATTTAATTGTTTAAACCGTGTTTACATTATAATATCTTGTGTCCGTTTTTTTTTTGCTTATGTGTGTTTGTGTCGGTGTGTCAACCCCTTAATCATCTGAATTCTTGTATACTCCTTCGACTTTGTCACCTTTTCTCTTCCCTCTCTCTTTCTCTATCTCTCTCTCTTTCTCTGCTATCATTTAGATACGTAATCAAATACGTTCACTTTGTGCGCGTGTTGTGTACAAATTTCAATTACACTCGAAGACATCAAAAAACGTTTTCTACGTAATGTTAATTAACGAGTGACGGTCGAGGGACTCGCACAGGATAAATGCAATAGACGTCGATGGCCGAGGGACGGGAGGGTAATCAGAACTTGAAAAAAGGTTATAAAATTTGCAAAAGTCTGGTCGGTCCACTGATTACATCGGATCGGAACATCTTTCGATGTGCAACGAATGCACCAAAATTGTCAATGCGTGGGCGACTTGGAAAAGGGGAGGGGGAAGGAGGGTTTGGATGAAAAACATCGATGATAAAAAATATCGATGCTCGGGAGTTCATCTCCCTCGCGATTGAAATCCTCTCGACTCGCCACTTGTCAAAGTTCTTACGGCTACCATTTAAGAGATATTCGGGTTTTTGTCCGTACACGACAATTTCTACGATGATACTCGTACGCAAAAACACAGCAGAGTTTACAAATAACGTCGTTGCCGAATAAAAATGTCATACATTGGTAAGATTTTTTAAATTTATTTTTTTCATCTTCTCTTAGTTCTCAAAATTTTTCTATGTACCATTATTATAAGTATTATTACTATTATTTATTATTATTATCATTATTATTAGTTCTTTTATTTTTCGTTTTCTGCAAATTCTTTGAAAAAAAAATCGTTTGAGACTTCACACACACGTGTATAATTTATGAACATTCGCCCGCACATTCGCACAGCAGTCGTGAGAATCTCGAAATTCGTTTGGGAGGGAAATGTTTTCTTCTTAATTATTAAAAAAAATGTTTATACGGGGATGGATTGATTATGGAATTATCGGAGAAATTGGACCTGGTGGGGTGCTCGTAGACAAATTGGGACCTTGTTAATTCGATCATTGTTCGTTTGTTTGTTTTGTCTTTTTGTGTATTTTTTTTTCTAAATCCGATCATATCAGATTTATCTGTTTTGGAGGTTGGTCCTATGTGTGGCAGTGCCTCGTTATCTATAATAGTCAAAACCATCCTCGTGAGAACAATCCAACGTCAAACGTCGAAAAAATCGTCACTCCCACGAGAATAATTATTTCCCCATTGTTATTTTGAAAACTTTCGTCATCACTTTTTTCTTTTGCATTATCATTATTATTAGTATTATTGTTATTATTATTAATATTATAATTATTATTATTTCTTTCGGTCGAACGCGAAAAATCTTTGGTGCGCAGAGCATTGGTGAAAAGATATGATGTAATCCGGTGTACTTACATCTTTTTCAAACATTTGTGTCTATTTTTTAATTTTTTGCTTCTTTTTTTTTGTCTTCTGAATATTAAAAAAGAAAATTTGTTTAATTCCCAACGTCGTTTCACAGACACTCTGCCTGCCGTGATTTCCAATCGATTATTTACATCGCATTCGTCACTCCATCGTCTTGTTATCGTCAATCAATCAAAGAAATAGAAGAAAACAAAAACGAACGTACACATATTATCGAATCAATATATTAGTCTTTGCAATATCGTGTTCATTATAACTATTTATATATATATATTTATATCTATATATATATAGAGATTTATATATATATATATTTATATAAGTATTTTTATAATGATTTTATATTATAATTTATGTTATATGCATATTATGTAGTGTCGGTGATTGTGTGTGTGTATATATATATGTATAGATATATATAGCTGTATTTTAGACTCGAAAGCTAACAGTCAGTGGAGAAGGGGGGGGGGGTAGCTTGAGAATAAGTTGACACGGAAAGGATCGAGGTTGTGCGGAACAGTTAACTATTAATTAAGATGAATGTTTATCAATATTTTTTTTCCTTTTTTCTGCTTCATTTCTTTTTTACTTCCTAGATTCGTGGAATCGTTATCAACGATCGGTTAATTCTCGAACCCGTTCCCCAATGGGTTATTCTCCTCATCATCTTAACGACTAATCAATGATCATTAATTATCTATATTATCTTTCGTCAAATGGCCAAGTATTTATTTTTTCTCTTAATTTTTCATTAAATCTCGTCAATTATTTTTCATCTCCAAAACTCTTCGCTCCAGCAATCTATCGGATTTCGTCACTTATTTTTTTTATCTGCTACCGCAGTGCTACTTTCCTTACTCCGTGATTTATTATTTAGATTCTGTTTTTTTTTGTTTTCTTTTTCGGGTATTTTTCTTCCTTTAAATCTCATCTACAATAATTCTAATGATAATTATCTAGCTTACAGTTCGTAGTTCGTATATATATATATAATGACTGGATCTCTCTCTCCCTCGCGTTTCTCATTATCCGACCTTTTTCAAAGTAATTAAAAAAAAACGAATCTTTTCCTAACCTCTCGGATCTTGCTTTTTTTCTTTTTCTTTCATTATATGTTTTTATCTTTCTGTTCATCATCGCTCGAACGTTTTTTCGCGCTTTGGAAAAAAATGATTACACGCATCATATCTTCATCATCCCGTCGTAATCGTTCATCCCCCACTGCCCCAGCCCCCTAACTGTTTCATCCCCTATTCACTCG
Organism: Sussaba pulchella; assembly: GCA_963971145.1. Lineage (NCBI taxonomy): Eukaryota > Metazoa > Arthropoda > Insecta > Hymenoptera > Ichneumonidae > Sussaba > Sussaba pulchella. Next base: position 19,878,375 of record OZ020167.1, on the reverse strand, counting down.
CCCCGTTCTCTTCCTCCCCAAACTATCACCTCAGCAACGTCTTCGTTCCTTTCAAAACCTTTTGCTGTTTCACACTCGCACCACACTTTCATAGTTTTCGTCATCGCTTCTATCGAGAACAACATAATAATACGATAAAATCCTTCATGGCTCGATTAATTTTTTCCTCGTTCAAATTTATCTTCGTTTTTCTTTTCAATTGACAACGAAGAGAAAGCTCTTTCTCTTCAAGAAGCTTTCTCTTTCGAAGAGCTTTCTCTTCGTTGAAAAAAAATGCACATTTGCGTTTCACGATCGTCGTGACTGCGACGAAAACTAAAAATAAATTTATTTCTCAAAAAAAAAAAGTTTAATGAAAGAATTAGCATATTATTTTGTTCGTTTGTAAATAATTTTTGTACTTAGCGAGATTCTACGAGACGCATTCGTGCGATATGAAATAACTCCCGAAAGCTATAAATATCGCGAGATTCTTTCGTTGACATTACAATCCGCATTTTTATTTTTTTTTTTGGTTTTTTGATATTTTTCATTTTTTTTTGCTTTTTATTCAATTCAAATGCAAAAAATGTTTATTTTATATGTAAAAAAAATTTGCGCAGTACAATAATTTCTCACCCTGTTTTAGCATCGAGTCCACCGTCTCGTCTCTTGGCACAAAAAAAAAGAAGAAAAAAAGTTTAATCGCGGTTTAATTAAAAGCGATGGCTCGATCGCGATTAACTCGTCTCAAGCCCTAACCCTCGCAATTTTCATCCCTTCCAGCGATCGGCCCTCGATGCAAAGACGACGGCCGGGCTTATCGAGGTATAAAAGTATAAAAATGCGTCGACAGCGAAAAATCGATTCGATGAAGATTGAATTACCATTCTTAGTTTTTTTCACGGGGAATATAAAAAAAAAAATAGCAAAAAAAAAGTTATGATGACCTCGCTATTGTATGGTGTAAAACGTTAAGGGTGGAAGACTCTGGTCGTCGCGTTCGAACGTTCACGTGCTCCGTCGTACAAGCAATTCAATCTTTTCGCGTAGAGATTTCAACTTGTCTTCCTTCTTTCGAATGTTTTTATTCGTTTATTTCATTTTTCTTGAAACATCTCATACGATCCTTCGGGCTGCGATTGCGCCGCCGAATCGAGAGGCGAACAATGGACCGAGCAGCCATTTTGTCAAGCTATTTCATTCACGTCTCAACATCTTCCTCATTATTCCATTTTCTATGGTTTTATTTTTTATCTCTGATTCATTCAATTATTCAATCATCTCATGCTATCCTCGAGGCTGCAATTGTGCCATCGAAACAAGAGACATGAAAATATCAGTGGACTCATTTTTCATACTATTTCATCGTCGTCTGATGATTTTCCTTATTTTCCTTCTTTCCATTGGTAACCGTTTCGTTTGTTGTTTCCTTCATTAATTTCCTTTCACTTATCTCATGCCTTCTTCCAATGTGCAATCGCAGCATCGAAACAAGAGATAAGTAACTAAACAAAATAGCCATCATTCATCGAGCTATTTCATCATCGTCCCATAATTTCCCCCCATCTTTCTCTGCTCCCCATTTTCAATAGTCTCACCTTTTTGTGCCGCTTCGTTCATTCTATTCATTTATCTCATACTTTCCGCAAGGCTGCGATAGCGCCATCGAAAAAAGAGACGAATAACGATAGAAAGATATTCTATCATCGCCCCATAATTTACCCCATTTCTCTCTCTCTCTATCTCATTTTCGACAGTCTCACATTTCTTCTTTCCGTCAATTCCGCCAATCCCAAGCTTTTGCATTTCCGCCGTCGATTTTTCACGTCGTTTCCGAGTCTTCCACACACACAAACACACACACGCACACCCACGCACACCTCCACGAGCGCGCCCATGGGCCCGTGATCGTTAAACAACGCGTTCGTCAACGTCGGCGATGATCCAATGGAAAAATAAAAAAATCAAATAAAAACGTAAATAATTTACTCCAAACGCGCTTTGTAACTCGTTTTCCAAATTTCGGCAAGCGTAACGGCGCTGTGGAATCTGTGAAAGATGCACAATGGCAAAGTCACCCTCTGGACCATCGTCCAAACCAGATGACCGTAAAAATCCAATTGTACCGGATTTGCAACGACCTTCATGGTCTCGAAAGTGTAAATTACCCACATTGTTACGTTGCAGATGAGCAAAAACGTGACAATCTGACGTCCGGGTTTGCTACGATCGTGTTCGGGCAAATGAACTCGCCTGCGGGAAACATCGGCGATAAAAAGCATTTGCAAAACAACTTGACCAACGGACAAAAGTCCGGTTACCATAACGAACAAATTTGGTTCGTGGGTGAAAGCGGCGAATGATCCGGCGATAACGCTGAAAACAGCGTACAAGAATAAACCGAAACCCGATACGCGCAAAAGTATGTCGTTCAGATCGCTCTGTTCCTCGGCCTTGAACTTTAAGTTTTGTACGCGTATGAAACCGATGATAATGGCGATTATCGACAGGGCCATGAGCAAACAGTGGGAAACGTCGGCGAGATAAATTGCCAATAATCCGAGCGTCGGATGATGTATCAGTACGAAGAAGAGAATGAGACAGATGAGAGAACCGACGAGAAGAAACAGACCCAGGAACAATCCTTTGCTCGCTCCGACGCAATCCACTCGGCCGTGACCTACGGAAAATGACATTTTTTAAAATTTTCAATCTTGAACGATCGAGGTTAATTTTATGATTTATGAAATATTTGAAGAAGAATTCGGTTCGGCTCGGCTGGTTTGAAATTCTATTCGAATTGGCTGTCTCCTAGATTCTTCTAGGCGTATATAAAATCTTCCAGGTATTGCGATTTTAATTTTTAGAATCATTAATGTTTAGAACTTGGCTGGTTATTTTGTGTATTATTATTATTATTAGTTCAAAAAATGTCTGACACACCTTAAAAATATTTTGCAAGTTTCACAAATTTTCAATGTTGAATCGACATTAAACTCATCAAACCAGATACCAATATTTGATATATTTTTTTAATCAATATTCTATAAAAAAAAAAGAAAAAAAAATACACATTTAAGAAAAAAAGACACCCAAGAAAGTACGATCTTACGATAGAATTAAATTACCAGCATGAGCGAGTGCGACGGCTCTTCGCGAGAGCATTGCTTCCAAACGACGTTCCAAATCGGCTTCAGCCTGACGCGGCCATCGGGGATGACGTCCGATGTGTTTCCACATAACGTATATAACCGCAGCACCGACGAGACTGTACTCGATGATAAACGGAAAAAGATAAGGAGCCGCGTCTTGAACGATGGTACCCATTATGTTGACACGTCCGCAAGCGTTGTCACCGCCGCCGAGTACGCCGATTGCCGGTGAATCGGCGTAAAAAGCGAAATTCGGTGACCAAACACTCGTGCCGTTGGTTTGATTGTTAACGTCGAAGATTTGTGGAAATCCTTTGTTGGCGTAATGCGGAGCTTCGAAGAAATCACGTAGAAACGGGGCAAAAGTCGTGGTTGGGGGTAGAGTGGTTAGGGAAGGTGAGACGGTTGTGGTTGTAGTCGTGGTTGTCGAAGAAGGCGTTGGGACGAAGGTCGTGGTTGGTGCGGAGGTCGAAGAGGTCAAAAGATTCGCGGCTGTGGTGACGTTTTCGCGAACGGTAGTCGTGAAAACGTCCATCAACGTCGTCAATCTTGCGGTTGTCGTTGCGATGGGTTCAACGGGGTTTGTCGTCGTCGTTGTGCTCGGGGTCGTTGGTTCGAGGGGTGCGATTGTTCGCATCGTCGTTGAACTCGTGGTCCAGGGTGCCATTGTCGAGGTGGTGGTTGTGGTTCCGGCTGCGATCGCCCGAGCGACCGATCGCGCCGTAGAACGAGCGTAACGTCCGATCGAAGCGGATGTCGTGGTAGCCAAACGAGTAAGAGCCGCTGGGGTCGTTGTCGTTGATGTTGTCAGGAGTCTCGAGGTTATGGGCGATAAGCGCAATTGCGCCATGTCTCGGGGTTCCATGCCCAAAATCTTGCCACCGTGCTTCTGCACGTGTTGGTTGATGCTCTCTGCGGGGAGAGGAAAACGAAGAGAGACGTTGATTGGGGGCGGTTTCGTTCAGAAGAGGAGGGAGGTTGGGTGGGTGGTGGATTGGGTTTGGTGAGGTTTGGATAGGGATTGGTTGGCGGTTGGATTTTCGTACGGGAGGTGAGGAATTTTTATGGGGTTGATTTGATTGGATGTTTGGAGTTGAGAAATTTGGGAACATAGATTTGGTTAGGATTTAATTTAGAACGGAAGGAATAAAGATTGATGTGTTTATTGATTTATAGTTTGATGGAGGATTTGGGGAAATAAATTGGGCGAATTTTTAGACTTATAATGGAAGAAAATAAATTTGATGATAGATAGTTTCATCGACGATTCGGTGAAATAGACGGAGAATATTGCTTAGCCGAAATTGGAATTTGTAACAGAAAAAAATAAATTCGATGAATCAAATAAAAGTAATATTTTTATCTGGAATTCGGAAAGTTATTCGATAAAAAAAAAATTTGAGTCAGAAAGAAAGACATAATACACGTATTAGGATTTTTTAAAATAGATAAATATTTCAAGCGTACCGATTATTCCATCATCGTTCCTTTGAGCACGCAGGTTGTACTGCGTGATGTCCTTAAGGGTCTCGAACACGAGGGTTCTCACCCAGACGCAAAGATTCGTGGCAACAACGTGCATCAGACCAAAACGAGCGACAACTTTGAATCGGTGAATATTCAGCTGTGGAGGAAAGAGTAGAAAAAAATTTTAATCAATTAAATTGAATTCAATCAAAATGATTGAAATAATTAAAATGATTGAATTTGATCGAATCATAATGCCACTTGGGTTATGACCGAATGTCTCACCCTGGAGTTCATGAAGATGAAGTACATCTGCATGAAAGTAAAGACCATCTGGAGAACCGGATTGATTCCTTGAAGAATTTGATAGCATGGCGAGACTGGCGGAATCTCGAAAAAGGATCCAAATTCCAAACCGTTGTAAACCATCGTGCCAAGTCCAAAAGCTACATTCGAAATAATAAATTATTTGATCATGATATTCCGATAATATCGGTTTTAATCAATGTACGAGACTAATTAAAGTAGAAAGTTACACGTGAACGTGATTATATTTCGATCATGAAACATTATCGAAATAATGGAATAGATTTGAAATGTTCAAAGTTGTGGATAATCATTTTAAATTTAAAGAAAAAATTGCGAGAAAAAAGGGGTAAGAAAATTGCGAGGAATAATAAAAAAATGAAACATTATAGGAGCAGAATGTGAAAAATAATTCTCACCAATGGCTCCAATTCTAAGAAAGAAGCTTCCATAGCTCTGATCGTTCTGCGACGTTTTACGTTTCCGCAGTACCCGAGTCGCGACCCCAGCCTCCACGTCCGCCGCGTCCTGAGGGAGAGACTTGCGTGCATAAAATTAACTATTACCATCGCCCAAGTTCACGATCGTTCGTGCCTAATCCGAACAAATTGTGTATTCTGTCATATATAATCGACGATAAAATTCTCTCTAAGAAGAAAAAATATTTTTTGAGAATGAAAAAAAAATTAACGTGGGAAGCTGTGGGTGGGATGATTTATTTCTAGATTTGCAAGCATCGAGCGTGTAAGATGGGTGGATGATTGACCTGTATAGCTCGGTGCTTGCCACATGTCCCCCCATAAAATATTGGCTAACGCGAGTATTGCATCAGAGCTTTTCTAGGCTCTTTATGTCTTCCTCTCTGTCAGTCTTCTCGTTCTGTTCTCGATCTATTCACAGTATCATCACGTTTACTGACTCACTCGTGGTACGAAACACGAGCCTCGGTACCGAGAATCATCGAAAATACGCGGTGAAACGTTTGGCTATGAATTTATTTTTATTATTTTTCTATTCATTCTTAAATTATATTTTTTTGATTATTTATCGTCACACCTGCATTCGTGATTTGTTTTTATTTCTATTTTTTAATCCCCAACCTGTAAATCTTTTTTGTTTGTAAGCAATTTTTAAATAATTTCACAATAATTCTTCTTTACTGGGATCGAGTTTTCAATTTTTCATTATTTAATTTTTAATTAATAGTAAATTCGTGATTATTTTGAATCTATCTGATTTTTATATTTATTTGTTTTTGAAGACCAACCTGGAAATCTTTTTTGTTGTTTTTAGCATTTTTGCTTTCTTTTTTGTCCTTCTTGTCCTTCTTCTTGTTCTTGTCTTTGGGTTCCTTCGGGGGTTTGGGCGGCCTCGGCGGTGGGGGCGGAGTGTCGGTACCGCGGGAGCAACACGCGCTTTCTTGTAGCAGAAAGCAGAACACGTAGAGCAGGAAGAGAATGCTCATTCCGTACATGTAAGTGAAGAAACCCTCGAAGTAGTACAGCGGCAATTTGTGCGTCACAACCTCGCTTATGACGTATGCTATGCACACGATTAGCAAGAGCTTCGCGTAGATGAAGCTCATGATGATAAACAGGGAGGTCCTGAAAATATAAATAAATAAATAAATAAATGAAGTGGTAAAAAATTATAATCCGTTGATAATAATGAAAAATAATTTTTTGGATGAATTCTCAGCCTAATAACAGCTTAATTGCGGTTGAATAATATATTATGGACACAGTATAACTTATTAATTAGATGGGTAAAGATCAAATTAATTGACCAGAAAGTAATAAGTAGAATCCTAATAATTATTAATTCGATAATTATAAAGTAAAATATTTTTTGAAATAAATTGTAATCAACCATACAACTATTGAATGACAGTTGAAGTTGATTAATGAAATAAGTGCAGATGAAATTCTTCCAAAAGTTGAAAAAAATCCAATTCTCATCAATCCAAAAAGTAAATTTTAATAAAACAAATCATTACCGATTCAGTATTACTGATCAAATAAATAACCACAAACTAAATCATTTCGAAAGTTTGAAAAACAAAAGAAAACGGAAATTGAAAAAATAAATGACAGCGTAACACTAAACAAAAAACTCCAACAATTTCATCAATAAATTCCACAAACGTTCGACGATTCTGCAGCCTCGTTAATTTTCTTCGACCTCCTCCAAGCTTTCTAAACTCCCACCGTCACAAATTTCTCACCATTTTCTCTCCGCAACCACGATTCTGTTTTTCCTCGGCAACAATTTCGGCGGCAAATCGACGTCCCCCTCGGTTTCAACGAAAGGCACGATTTCCGTTTCCATCATAACGATAATTCAACGCTGCAGGCGTTTAGATTAAAAAATAAATAATCCAGAGAACATCGCGCAAGCTTCGATAACGAGAGAGGGAGAGAGATACAAAGACGAAATAAGCGTTCGGACGTTCGAGACGAGATCCCGGCTCGTCTCCACGAATCTGTGCCGTTAGACTCGCCTCCGTCGTCGTCGTCGTCGTCGTCGTCGTCGGCGGCGGCTTGTCTCGTTCTCGCAAACTCGTCTACTCTTTAAGGAGGCCACTCCTCGTCTCTGCACTACCATAGACTCTAAATGCGGCGGTGTAACATCGACTCTTTATTACACGCGCTTTTCATTTACTCCGAAGACAATTTTCTTTGCGACACGTGAGAGCGGACGTGACACTGTGCTCCTGACAATAAATACACAAACACACGCGCAAACTGTTATCAACACTGTCATACATCACGAACGGAATTTTCGGAAAGCACGGTTGAAACCTTTCGTTTTTTTCTCGCATTTGCATTTGCAATCGCGTCAGCGTTGAAAGCGTTTTGGATGGAAGTCACGTCTTGCCGGAATTGTTTTGCCCGGTTTACTGATTAATTTCGGAAACCCCGCGAGGTGCCGACTCCCAAAAGCTCGAACGCTATTTCTGAACGTTTTGCGTACACCCGCGCTCGCGCTGCACTTGTTACGCGATAATCGTCGTGGTCTCGTGTGGAGCTTTGTTGCGAGCACGTTCGCTTGCGAATACGAAAATTCTTGAGGGGAGAATTGTTTCAGTAGTTTACTTTCTTCAAATTTCAAATTTTTTTCGATAACTTTGAGGGGAGAATTATTTTAGCTTTTACAAATGAAAAACTTCATCTGCTTAAGGAGGAGAGTTCGAATTTGACAAGAGAGTTTAAAATAGGCTTAAAATGACTTCTTCCATTTTTTGAGTCGAGCTTCCAGCCGTCTCGAAGAAAATTCGTAAGTGACCCAAATAACAACCACCCATAATATATACATAAATATACATGAACCCAATGGTCCAATGTTGACGTCCGCACTCGTACCAGATTCCGAGCAAACTGAGCGCATCGCACTCACGTCCCCGAGCTACGTATCTCACTCATGAATCTTTTATTCTCTAATTTCATCCTCCCAGAAACAATTTTACCGCCTTGAGATCGCGTCAGTTTCTCGGTTAATATTAATATTGTCCTATATTACGTTTGCATTTTTTTCATTCGTTCGAATGTGAAGTTTTCGCGTTTGATCGTCAATCGCGAATAGAGCTTTAGGGGCCGAGAGTTACTCGCTGTAACTCGTGATACTTTGATATTTACAGCATCCGCGATAACGTCGCGTTGGGATACGGTGAAAAGCTCGGTGGCGAGGAAAACGAGTTTTTCCACGTCGTTTTAGGATCCCGGTGGGAGGGGCGTGGGGGAGAGGGACCATTAATCGATATTTGCTGCAATGGAAAAGTCTGCTTCCCCGGGAACTGTTTTTTTTTCGAAGCTGCGCTGTTTTTTTTCAATTTTTTTTTTTTAGAAACGTAAAAAAAAAGATTCTTGAAAGCTGTCCCGACAATGTGTGACGCAAGAGACGTCAGCATCGATGTGCGAGCGGAGCTTCGACACCCGGTGGAATCTTCGACGCGAAGGGCTGGTTACCGAACTCCTCTTTCGCCGTGAGGGCTTCGCTTCGAGGGGTTCAGACGCAGACTTTATTGTGCTCCAAAGTGACAGCCCTTACACGTTAAAAACTCCCCACACGTTCTTTCGCTGTGATTCAGTGAGGCGCGATATTTTTAATTGATTCGAAAATATTTTTTCCATCGAAACATTAATCAAAATGTGTATTAAAAAGATCAAATAATTTTTAAAAATCGTAAAATCGAGAATGCAACGAATTAATTAATTTCAATCTTCAGTTCAGAAATTATTGGTGAACTTATATATATTTGGCAGTTCGTTTTGCTGACGATCGATCAAAGGACGAATGAATTGGCTTCACGATCATTATCATTATTATTTTAAATATTTTTTTTCGGCAGAATAATTTTTTTGTGCTCCAATTAAGGTAAAAAAAAGTTTCAGGTCAAGTATCATAATCGTCATGACTACCACCACGGTGTGAGTCAATAACGGAGCCTCGACTGTACGCTGCCACCCGCAACAGTGATGCACTTGTGACCCGGAGTCCGAAAGAGACTTTGCGATAGACGCCATCACGAAAAAATTCCCCCGCTGTACCAAATTTCCAGCTTGAGCCTCGTTTCTTCTCTCTTTTTGTCCGCAACACGGTTGCAAACGCTCGGCAATCGTTCCAGATTCACTAATGAACCGTCGGATTTTCATAAACCGGGTTGGATGCCAAACGACGAGGAACGCACGAAAACCGGATGACGGAACGTGTATACAGATCCATGGACCCGAATAAACATGGGACATGTGTACATGTATATGTATGCGATCGAATTGAATATGCAGGGTTAATGGGACGGTTTAATTGCTCGAGCTCGGAAGTGAGTTACGTGCTTATAGGTACGAAGCCTGCTGTACCGTTCGCACAGTAGACACTGGTGTGCCATACGTGCGGGCGTGGTGCTCGGTGTATGACCGAGAAACCATCAACCTCCTATGTCGTCAGCGTCTTTTTTTCCTTCCATCTCCCCGTTGCCTCTTATCGTCGAGAAAGAGGGCGAAGGGGGAGACGAGGATCGCCGTTGTCGTCGACGAGGACCGTAAGTGGAAACAGTGCTCGCAGAGCAGACTCCTCGCATGGTCCAGCAGGCGCTCGGTGTACTGGTCGATATCTCGAAGTACCTACTTTCAGCTCTTGTCTTTTCGTCTCTCTCACTCTTTCATTATATACATTTATATATATATATATATTTCTCGCTCTCTCTTACACTCTTTTTATATTTTTTGTATTATATACCTCTGTCTTTTTTTCTTTGTTTCTATCTTCTGTAATATCTCTTCCTTTCTGTCGACTATATTGTTTCTCGATCTCTTTCTCTCCTCTCTCTCTCTCTCTCTCTCTCTCTCTCTCTCTCTCTCTCTCTCTCTCTCTCTCTCTCTCTCTCTCTCTCTCTCTCTCTCTCTCTCTCAGGCTCTCAGCCTCTCGCTGTCCTTCTCTTTTTTCGTCTATAATATATATATATCTCTCTCTTTCCAATCCTCCTTCTCATATCTCGCTCTTTTTTTCTTTCTCTCTCTCTCCCTCAGCATTCTCCGTTCTAAGCTCGAGGATACTCAACTCAATCGGGTCCTCCTCATCCTGCTCTCTCTTCTCTCCAACTCGAATCTACCCTCTTCCGGAGCCACCCCCGACTGGTCCGGCATCCTTCGCAAGAATCATCTTTGTTCCATCGAACTCATCCCCTCTCTCTGCGTTCACAACCCTCGCCCGCCAAGACGCCGCGATTGCTTCGATTTCGACCCTCCGAGTCTCGAAACACACACGTACTTCGACGTCGACGGGAAATTTGAGGGTTAGGTCGCGACTAACACGGTATATTTCTGGGAAAGGGTGGAAATTCGGTTACGCGTAATTGCCGACAAATTGGCGACGTCTGCCCCTGAGCTACAGACGTTTCAACTCTCCCTCTCTCATTTAACGTCACCGGAAAGTCAAAAAAAAAATAATAATCATAAAAGACGAAAGAAAAAACATTCGTAGGGAACTGCGATTTATCGACGATATATATATTTTTTAGGGACGCAAGCATTCATTAAAAAGTTTTATTGAAAACTCCAACAACTACTGAAATTAGCAGAAATGCAATAATAAAAAAAAATTATGACGATATCTCAATCAAAGAATGACAAAAGAGCTTTCGAACTGTTCACAACATTTAGCCTAAAAGTAAATAAAAAAATTGCTGCAAAGCAAGCAGAGCAAAGAAAACGCGGGAACGTATTAGACGACCCAATTAGAAATTTGCGTGGTACACGTGAGTCTGGAGTATCATTGTAACCGTCGTTGTTGAGAAGGAAGCTGCGTGACGTGTAAACTTCACCGAGTTACATATCTCGCAACGCCCATGCATCACCATACCCCATGCATACATTGATTTACATATATATATACTGCATATATGTGCACTTGTCACGAACGCTGCACTCTGGCTGCTGCAGGTGACATTCGAGAAGGCGAACGATGCAGTCCACCTCATTATCCCCTCGTTCTCTCGGTCTTGTGAGTCCGAGCATGGTACAACCCACGTAGTGGCGTATTATGGAATCGGTGTAACCGATCGGTTGCAACGCGGTAGATAATGTTACCCACGTTGCTCGTGTTATACACGTTTCGCTCGTAGGCGCCCTTCCTCCTGCCCCCACCGACCCGTAAACAGGATCGATGACCAACGCTCATTCGGAAATTAATTATTGTCTCGAGAATGAATGAATCTCTCGAGAAATAATCATTTTATTTCAACTCAATAAGTTTCTCGAGGGTTAATAATTTTTTTAATTGATAAATCTGTCGAGAATTCAAATTTTTTTTTAAATCCATAAATCCTTTAAGAATTAATAGAATTCTTATCGTTCGAGGTCTAATCGATCTCGATAGACTAATAAACTTTTACTACGTGCAAAGTTCAGATAAACACTGCTCCGATCGTTCAAGATAAGATTTTCCAATTTTTACTTTCTTATCTTTCTAATTAATTTATTCATTTTTTCGTAAGGCTCCCTTAAATGTGTCCGGGCACCACTTGACCCCTGATAGTGGATGTGGTTGATTCGAGAAATTATGCTGCACTTTTTGGCAATAATATCTTCGAGCTGCATAATTAGATTCGAACCAGCCAACGCAAGTCTAAGCATAGTCACTATTAAATATTAACTCATTTTCCTCACGTTGGAATTCAATTCCACCAGATCACAATTCGACCGTTGCATATTAAAATCTCTCTCACACCCCCGCCCGACCTCTCTTCTACTCTTCATTCCATTTCCGATGGCAAAATTTCTTTACCAGTAATTGCAAATTTTTAATTTCTTCATGATTAAAAAATAAATCATGCATTTCCACATAATTCGCTTTCGAACATAAAAATTTTTTTCCTACAAACAAAAGTCCCTGCAATCCAAAAAATAGAACGAATCTCGACCCAAATTCGAATCTTTATCGCAGCAAAATCTAGGTCTGCGAAAGAGTACCTACATATCCCTTGTTATCACATATTCTTGTGCATCGACGTATTTAAAATGCAGTATGTGTTTCCCAGTAGGCTGGGTTTTTCCGAGCTTTCTCGAGGATGCAAAAAAGCGAAAAAAAAACCATTAGCACACTCAGCTACGTGCTGGGGATCGAGTCAGAGGGTCGTTGCAATATAGATGTGCCGGTGTAGCTGCGAGCCCGACCCGAGAGTTCATCGACGGCCCAGCATCAGGAATCTCGGTTACTCCGGACGTTCACTCTACCGGGATTCAACGTATATCTATATATATACATTTTTTTATTCCAATAGCGGGAATTCTACGTATCGGTAAATACTCCACAATTCCCGATTCAGCTCTCGTTGGAGACCGCTTTGTTGACCCTTTTACCACACACAGGGTTTATTTTGACCCTATAATTTTCTTGTAAGCAGGATTTTCTTAGAAAAATTGTTAATAAATAAATAATCGAATGTCATTGAAGGAATAAATGAATAAATTTTACGCACGTAAAACTCGCTGCATCATTCAGGCTCGAATACGACCACCCCCACCTAAAATTCCAGACACTACACGCCATTCCGTCATCCGCATCTGTACAGTTCTGTCTTTTTATGGTTTGTTTTTTTTTTCAAATCTTTAGACCATTTTTTCCAGAGCAGACATGCGTTCATTCCGCTCGTCGCGGCGAAGGGTGGATGCTTTCGCGGTTCACCCCGGAGGCTGCAATTCTCTCGCACATCGACGCTCGCTCACGTTTCAACTTTTTTGCCTTGGGCACATTCATCGGTACAGTAGACCCTTCCGAAGGGCATGGCTCGGTTTTTTTCCCGTCATTTTTCTTTTGTTCAAATATTCGAACAAAAAGTTTAACGTTGTTGAAACATTTTTGTTTCCATCTGAATTATGAACCGCGCGGAAATTCGATATTCTGATACTTATTATGATTATTAATTATCATACGACAATTGATCACAATAGTGACAACAGTAGTGAATGTCAAAATATCAAATGCCCATTCGACGGAAATAATTATTGAAAAATATATTTCCCATGGTTCTTCAATCAACATCATAATATCTATAACGACCATAACTATTATCAGTAATTCATACAACGATAGCCTCTGTACCAAGATAAAGAAAGAGACAATAAAAAATGTAGATTCTACATTCAACGAGAGTCAACCGTACACCGACAGTAAAATAATGAGAGACATTTTTGTGCAAAGCCAAAAGAAAGCACACACAGTACTTTGAATTTCCGTTTCTTTCATCCCTCCCCGGAAAAGGCGCGCCACTCCCCAACCAGACCGATCTTCGTGTCACCCACTACCTTCGTATCCACGTCTCTCAGGTACTCTACCGCTGCCCCTGCCTGGAGAATCAGACGCATACTCACGAGAATAAAAAAAAATACGATAAAAAAACAATTCCCTCAGTTCTTTCCCCGTCTTTTTATATGCCCCCTCCCCCACTCCTACGTCGAGTATCAGACTCTCTTGCTCCGCAAATCCACGAAAATGAAAAAGAAGAAAAGAACAATTCCCTTATTTCTTTTCCCGTCGTTTAAAATTCCCCCCGCAGCCCTCGACTCCTCGTCGAACCGACTGTCGCTTACTTTTTCGCGGGTGTCGAGCGTACGTTCTTGAGTTCCATTTCTTTGTTGGCCGCGTTGTTCTTCTCGGCGTTGTCCTGGGCATTGGGCGGTGCACCGACGATCTGAGGATTCAGAGGCCTCGTTACCGGAAGCGTAGCCGTGTTGTCGTTCGCCGCCGCCGCTGCTTCTACCTCCACCGTCGCCACTTTGCAGTCACCTCCGCCCACCATTTTTTTTTTGTTTCAAGGCAAATCTTTCACAATTTTTGTTTTTTTTGTTCTTTTATCGGTCAAACACTTCAAGTTTCTGGATAGGCGGTTTATCCGTCAATCGTTTCTAATTAATCGACGATGGTACAAACTCGTCTGCGCGAAGATTTATATAAAATTATATTTTATATAATTTATATAAAATATATATTTGAAAAGAATGTATTATTCGCGTCGTGATAACAGGGGTCGTGTGGAAGGAATAATTCGGGTCACAGTCGTCTGGGAGGGTGGTGCTGGTGCCGTGTATCCCGCGGCGGCTTATCAACCCGTCAGTTTGCTCCGGCTACTGCGGAAAACCCGATCGAAAGAGCTCGGCAACATACGACCTAGCGCTATTCTCAAGGGATTTTCAACGCGGAAGCTGTGCCTTATTTTTTATACCTATGACTATCATTGTTATTAATATTTGCGATCATTATGTTTATTATTATTATTATTATTTCCATTATTATTATTATTATTATTATTCATAGACTAATAGTATCCATAGACAAGTAATACATTAATTTTATTTAAAAAAAATTTATTCATATCATTGCTTATATAATATTATTGAAATTTATTGATTTTCAAAAACAGTTACGATTAACTACGTAACTTCAAAAATTTGTTCTTTCATTGGTATAATTAAATTCATAACGATTCTATTATTATAATTAATATAATTGTCATTGCTATAGAATTATTTCTCTGCTCCTTAATCTGGCTGTCTGGGTCTCATCCGAACTACAACGATCTCATAGCGATTGTTCTCCGATACAATGATTAAACCTCTCGAGTTGGGAAAGTACGAGAGAAGAAAGCGGATTGCGCTGAGAGAGGTGGGAAGGCATACGCGCTTGTAAACTGTCTCACGTTTTTTTAACAAAAGCCACACCGGTAACTGGCCGACGTCTTCGTCGTCGTGGAGGCCACGGTGTCTTCGACAGAAGCCTCCAACGACTTTTAAGTAGGTCGAACTCGAGAGTAAGAAAGTCTTCGATGTGGATCTTCATCGCTTGGGATATAAATGCACTTGGCTATGAGAAAACACGACTTTGTTATATATGTACATATATATTCGTGCCTATATATATATATATTACGGAGGTCCTTACAAAGGTCACGTGAAATTTTATAATTTCAAATGTACTGAATCAGGTTTCATATAATTAAGAAAAAAGCGTTGCCAAATTGCCTCGATCTATCGTAATATCAACACGTGCCGCAGGAATGTTAATTTCTCGCATATAAATAACAAAGAATGCTTATCGAGTTTTAGTTAATTTATTACGGCTGAAATAAAAACAGAAGAAAAATGTAATCAATCTGCTTTCTTCATCGGTAAGCTCGGTTAATTTTTTTTCAATACCTAAAAACAAAATGGCGTAAATAATATGATGGCTTGAAAATTGAATATTTAAAAAATTCCAAAATGATCTTCGTAAGGACCATTCTAATTAATATATATACAAAGCGATAAGGGATGCTGCACGTTGTCTAGCGAGCGAACTTTCGGTTTCTCGTTTGTACATCGAATAACTGTAAATAACTCCGAGGGTTTCAGTCACGTCGTGTTATTGATACGCGTTGGGGTGTCGAGTCTCGCGATGGTCAACAGCTCCCACGACTTCCGGTTTACGGGGTTCGATACTTTCAGCGTATTTCTTAGTGATTAAGCAAAAATACAAAGATAACATGAGTCGAATAATCGATTTTGGGAAACGAATTCGGGGGCCTTTGTTGCAAAATTTGATTTCAATTCTTTTAGATTAATTTTTTGTTGGTCTACAGAAAGGGTAAAGCAATCCCATAGCTCAGAACCACTTCCGTTGTCCATTTTTCGTGATATATATATCGCTGCGAATTAACATTCAACTTTCCTTCTTTCTATATTAATAACTTTATTCGCTTATTCATTTATTTATCTATTTATTTTTTAACGAAAAAGGCGTCTTTTCTTCTATGTGCTCTCTTAACAAATATATAGAGAAAACTTTTCTTCCATGGTATATACCGCAAAAAAATTCAATCGTTAAAACACAGTCGCCTCAATCACATCTACGTATTTTTTTATCACCATTTTTTGTATTTAACCACGATTCTTATCTTCAAAATCGCGAGGCACAGCTTCGTTAAACCAGGAGTCGCGTAATACTGGACCGCGTCTTCACGCGTAGGGGGCGCACGGGACGTTAGCGCGCGCGCGCCCGCCCCGGCACTAGCGCAAAGAGTGGTTTTCCTGGTCCCGTAGGAAGCCTCCTCTAGTGGCGCACTTGTCAACCTATACAAGGAAACAACACAGCCTCTTCCGCGCCCTCGGCTCTGCTCTCTCAGCACAATCTCACACATATAAATACATGGATATATATTTATGTGTGTGTGTGTGTGTATATTTCTTTTCTTTTCAAGAGCGTCGTTAGCCGAGATAGCCGAGTGAGCCAAGTCACTAACCCAACGCGATAACAAGATCCAAAAAATAATAATTACAATTACAGAATGACGTTCGCGACCTGCTCAATTAATTTCTATCGAATACAATGAAATTTCGGGCAGTCGAATCGATAAAATCGGTAACCGGCTTTCTTCCATCGAAGAATGCTTACAAATTGATAAGGGAAAAAATCGTAAGGGCGTTCTGCGAGAGGCTATCGGAGATACGTTGCACCGTCGTGATAAGAACGTTGCCCTCCTTCTTACTCCCCCGTCCCTCCCTGGCCCTTTTCCTCCCGCACGCTTTTCTCTCTCAGATCCCGTGCACTTGGTCGACCGAGCTAATCGAATGGTTTCACATCGATCCGGGGGGTAACAATCCGTTGCACCTTTACCCAACGATCGGCCGGATTATCTCGAGCACTCGTAAATCATCCCTTCGCTCGACTAATATTCCCACTCACGACTGAACCACGACCACGTTACGTTTTAACTGCAATGCCGCACGTTAAACTCAACAAATCCGGACTACCAACTTGAATACATTATGTCACAATGGTGAAAAAAATTTGAAAAAATTATTTTGAAAATATAAAGCACGGGGTAGGGTTGGGGGTTGGATACGGGGTTAGTAAGAAGGTTGAGGCGAGATGCCGAGGGATATGTTATAACCGGGCGTTGCGGGCGTTATGCCCGAAGGTTCTCGCGGTGACTGCACCGGGTTGCATTCGCGGCACCGGCGGGGTACGTGGAAAACGGGGATGCGCGGGACGAGACGGGCTTCACGCGCGTACGGAACAACGAGCGAAGGGGGACGGAGGCGGGGGGGTTTGTGAACGCTTTTGTTATGCGTGTGAATGTCCTGAGATTGTCGAGAGAGAAAGAGATGGACAGAGAAAAATATATAATTCAAGAGAGAACGAGAGGGAAAAATATAGAAAGATGTATTGTAGGAGAAAGGGAGAGATGGAAATATATGTATATTTTATAGAAGAGAGAGGGATATAGAAATATGAATATTATAGAGGAGGTCCAGCGATAAAAACATACATATTGTAAAAGAAAAAGAGAGACGGAAATCCATATGAATTAAGAGAGAGTAAGAGAGGAGGTGGAAGGGACGTACAGAGAGGTGTGTGTATCCTGGATGATACTCATGTGTATCATCTTCGGCCACACGAAGCCCTCTCCTCTCCTCTCGTGCATCCCTGCAGCCCCCAATCTCCTCGCACACAGCCTCCATCCCCCTCGACGTCTTTCTTCTCTTTCATTCCCTCTCTCTACCCTCCACCCCTTCCCCACCCCCAGCCTCTCGAAACGTCGTCGAAACACTTATGCGAGTACACGTACGTGTCGCATACACTTTTTTCCCCCTTTTTTTTTCTTTTCACGTACACGAACGCAGACGCACTCGTAGCCCGCCGGACAGACGCTTCGGTTATTTGGGAATTTGTACGATGCAATGCACGACGCAATGTACGATGTTTGCTTGGACGTATTGTTTTTACCGCACGGGGGTTGATGGGCTCGTAACGTCGGGCGTTGATCGCGAGATGCGGCAGAGAAGTTTTGGGATGCAGGTCTGTGAGATTTCGTATGTGGGAAAATTTGGTGGAGGACGTAACCGTGTGGACGATGTTACGAGGGGTTTGCGATTACGAGATATTTTGTATTTGTCGCTGGAAAGACACACCGAAATTGGGGTCGAATCACGATCGCCGCCCCCAGCATCCCGGAGACTGAGGCTGGCCGGGAGGTACCTCTTCCCGGGCAACCGTAGCTTCTTGCGCCAGCGCATAGAACACACACTCCGTGGCCACCCTCTCTCTGCTCTCTCTACTGCGACTCTTCGCACTCTCCCTCTCTTTATGTATATGTATACATCTCTCGCTGTATTCCTCTCTCCCGCTCTCTCTCACTCTTCCTCTCGTGAAAGTGTGTGAACGATTTTATTCGTTCTGGGATTTTCGAACTTTTTCATTTCACCTACAAAGTTATTTAGAATGGAAAATTGGGAGTGTTTCTGTCATTTTCGTTTCCATTTTTTATTTTATAATGGCAGTGGAGATATCGTGGACAATTTTTTTCTTCCTCGTAAAGGTTGTGTTGAAGTTATTGTATGAGGAACGATTTGAGGAGGAATTTTTATTGGAAGAGAACAAAGAAATATAGCTACCGAGGACCTGCTGGCTTTTGATTAATATTTTGTGGCAAAGTACCTGTCGGTCGCGCGCTTCCTGCTAAAATCTATCAAACCGCTGTGTCAATTTTGTCCCGCAAATCATTCAAATTATCTTCAGGTCCACACCCTCCTCGGTTCAACAGCATGAAATAATAGATTCTGAACCCAATTGTTCGTTAATTTATTTCAAAAGATTCCAAAATTTCGACGAAAATCAAATCACAACATTCTGTGAGTACTTCGACTCAAAAATAAAATTTTGGAAAATTCTTCCCTGTTACGACGAAACCCAAATAATTTTTCAGATCTTTTTCATATCAGCCCCCCCTGCCCCGAAAACTCCCCGCCATTCTAAAAAAAAAAAAACACAATCCAAATCGATGAAAGATGTCGTGCGACCCTGTAAATAACAATTGTGTACAATTTCCCGGCAGCCGGCGAGTGTCTGCTCCGTTCTGTCGCGGCTAGAGCCCGAGAGCAAGGGGGTGAAGGGGATGACAGCGGAGTCGGCCATAGCGGTCCACCATCGCGCGGGTCCCGAGTTCCTCCCGCGAGCGAGCGCGCCCTCTACACCTACGTTTCTCTCGCGCTAACAGCATCCGCCGGTATCCTTCGTTCTCCCGCGGAATTTCGCCGATCGATGAACGATTCATAACCCTCGTCAAACATACGAAATGTTCATCTCTCCGGGTCAATCGTCACTCCCTAAAACCCAATTCCATCGATGATGAGGCAAATTGCAATATTCTCAAAATCCTTCGAGAATCATTCAACGACGGTGATTCGGGAAAGGGGTTGGGGGTTAGTTGGACGAGACGCAGGAGCATCAGGTACACCGAGGGACGAGTGGGGGTTCGGGGGGGTAGTTTCGAGGGGTGGTTGGGTGGCCAAGAGCGAGATAAACGTGGCAACGAGATGGGGGTGGGGGTAGTGCGAAGTGCTCGGTGGTTCTGCGACCCACTGACCCGCTCGATAACGCGTCCTCCTTCTTCTCCCCCGCCGCCCATTCCGCCCTCATCCCCCGCTCGGGTCACTGACCTTTCCCTCGAGCCGGAAACGTAACGTTCCGCATGGTTTCCTCCTCATCCGCGAAAAGCCCCGGGTTCCTCGGCCTCGAGCGCGTGGGTGCGCGCTCGCGCGGCCATTGAATATCCTCGAGAGGCTCATCCCGGCAACGTCTAATTCCGACGACCATCCCAGAGCCTAATTCCGAGAAACTCGCGAAAGCCACGTGCGCGCGCGCTTCCGTAGCCATTTTAAAGCCCCGAACAAGAGCGGAGAGTCGGAGGACAACGCGTATTGGAAATTTGCGACCGGCAATTCCAGGTATTTGTTCGTTAGTAAGAACAGGAGGAAGAACGAAACGCGAGAGACCGGTGGGGGGTGTTCGCGCGGATTATGCTTCCGGAAAGCTTTCGAACCTGTCACGCCATCGACGATTCTGTTTGGGCCTCGACAAACCATCATCACGTGATCCAGCTCGATGAATTTTTTATGTAATTTAGTATGGATTTGCTCTTTATCTTCTTAGCTCTTACTTTAATTCTTTCTAGATATTTTTGTTCATCTTTATCTGGTATTTCCTTATCTTTAGTGCTGTTTTATTCTGTGGTTTTATTCTATTATGTGCATTTTTGGAGGGCACAAATATACATATATTTATATTGGTTAACTAATTGTAATTATAAACCAATATATAAATAGTCTTTCTCATTTTTTCTATCGCTTTATAATTATAAATTCGAATTTTATAATTTACTATTGATTTGATTCCAATAACTCCAATAGCAAAATCAGGAAAAGCCATACACATATAGTCTTTTCGTTCATTGCTATTGTTTTGAAATTCTAAACACTAATATCATTATCCATCACTGATTTCATTACAGTGGATATTCCAAGACCTAACTTAATTTCTCTCTCTCTCTCTTTTCCCCCGCCGACCCTCACCCTCTCGCGCCCGCGAGAGACAATCGGCCAATCGGATATGCACGTACGTACATGTACGAGTGTGTGCGTTTGCATGCAGAGACGTAGAACGGAGTAACGTTATCCGATCGCTGGCCCGAGTTTCCGGGTTGGAACGCGCAAATTTGTTCGCTCTCTCCACCACGCCTCGTCAAATCGATGTAATGGCGGCAACCCGCGCGATGGAGATGGCGCGAACACGAGCTTCGGCGACCAACCGACTGTACCGTGTGGCGCATCGATTGAAAACGTATAATTTAACATCATAAGCCAGAGTGCACACGTCGAATTACGGGTGTGTCCGTGGAACCGTAGAAAAAGCAAAATGTAAATTGCGGCGTCCAACAACGTTCACGCGGTCGTCGTACGTGTAACACACGCACGTCGAGTATTGATTTCAACGTTTCATCTCGCAACAGCTCGCGGTTTTCGCATCGCGAGCGTTAGCTTCGGGCGGCGGCAGAGGGCCCGACGGTGCTGCCGCGCTTGTGGCGCTAGGGAGAACTAAAACGCCGCTTGCGCCATTTTGGTTCGTCGGGGGTTGCCGTCGGGGGTAGTTTGTGGTAATGTCGATAGGGTTGATGGTAGTTGCGAGAATTGTCGCAGGAAGGCGCCACCGGTAGGAGGAATCTTCGCAGCGCAGGTTCGGAGGCTGGGGTGAGGACTTTTTTTTTTTTAATTTTTTTTTTTATGTAATACAAATTGGAAATTGTTTGAGAATGAGGGGGTTGGGGTTTGGGGGAATGAGTTTAAATGGCGAGGTGGATGATTAGTTCGTTGGGATGTGCTGAGGCACGACGAGAGGACCGTGGGGGAATAAATTCGTGACGCCTCGGTGTTTAATGTTTCGATCACGAACTACTCTGTTTTGTTCGTCGGGGGGGTTGGGTTGAACGACCTTCCCCGAAGGACAATGCGGACGTCGAAGAGCCTCACGGTCATTATTATTAGTGATTTTTTACAATTACAGCTTTTTAGTTAATTTAATTTTTCGAGGTTCGAGTGTGCAAAGTTGAATCGGAAAAAATGTTAATATATCGATTGGGGTGTTTCATAAATTGCCTATTGAAGTTGCGGTGTTTGAGGTGGAGACGGAAGAAAATGTTCCCTCGCTCAGTATCGTGTAATAGGTCTGAAAATCGTCGAAAAAATGGCCGTATGGATTTCCAATTTGTTCCCATTTACCGAAGCTCCAATAATAGAGGAATTCACTCCGGTAATACTCCAACGAGTAATTAAATTCTTCAATCCTGACCTCAATTTGCATCCTCGAGTCAAATTTTCGAAAAGAATTATTTTCGAACCTGTTTCCGTCAAATTGGAATTCTCACGGAATAGAGAAACTATTTTTTAAAATTGGAGAAAAGTTTCAAAAACCCAAACCAAAGTTTAATTCTGCAGCCCCCCAGAAATTTCGTACAAAAATAACGAAAAACATATATAACTCACTGCTGACAACTCAATCATCATAATGTTTGCAACTTCCATGATTCAGAAGTCATCGACATTTTTCAATCATCCACACTGCAATAATTCCATAATGACCAACTGACCTGTACCAATATTGACGGAAAAGAAAATTTTTTTTTCCCAAAATATATATGCAAATATAAATTATTCTCACTTGGCATTTTTGGGAAGCATTCCATTGGCATGTGCGGAGTGCGTGGGTGTGAGGCATAACGGTTGATTGATAGCATTTTGCGGTACTAAGGGTTGCCTCGCGTGGGCGGGTGACGTATGGGATCCATAGCCGTCGGAATTGAGCTGAAAACAAACAAACAAACCAAAAATCAAAGCACATGATGAAAACGATTGATTGCTCATCAATGACGAACAAAAAAGCGAGCGACACTAGGACGATCCAGAAAGGATCTAAAGCAACATAAAAATATTTAAATAAAATAAACAAATAAATAAATAAATAAATAAATAAATAAATAAATAAATAAATAAATAAATAAATAAATAAATACATAAATAAATAAACAAATAAATAAATAAATAAATAAATAAATGAATAAATAAATAACACACGTGACACAGACGCAGCACGAACGACGTGAAAAGCGGATTAAAAGGATTGTTGATGTTGATACCTGGGGCTCGTTTACCTTGACAACCGTGCCGATCAAGGAATCAGGTGGCATTTCCGGTGGTTCGGGTATCACACCCGGATTAACGTGGGCCGGATATTCATTGTGAAGATTGGCTTCCTTGACGGGTGTACCGCCGTCCAAGCGATCCATGTCCAGGCTGTCCGTGGGCGTTGGTTGCGAGAGCAGACGCTCTTTCATCTCGTGCAAATAGGGACAGCGTTGCATCTCTTCGGAATCGGTATTCCTCCGATGATCTGAAATAAATAAATAAAAATAAATTAATAAGTAAATAAATTAAAAAATCGATTTAGACAATTTTGGGTTATTTTATTTAATTGTTTATTCATTTATTTCTCCGATGGTCTAAAAAAGCAATAGATAAATAAACAAATTTAAAAATCGATTTAGAAAGTTTTATCGATAAAAATCGACTCGATGATAATGCTTTTTATCTGAGGGTGGGAGGGAAAAAGGTGAAATGATGACGAATTGAGATAGACGGGAATAAAGGGAAATAACTTTTTTAAGAGGCGATTCTGCGACAGTGAGTTGATGATAAATCGACTCCAGGACTGCCGGAGGGATTCTGCTCGGTCCGTCCTATTAGAATGTCTTCCCACACTCTGTTGCTCAATGCCCATCATTTACTCGTTAATTATTTAAATATCTCTCCTGACATTTCGCAAACTAGTTTTTATGAACATTTTTCTTCAGTTCACAGATATTTTTGTGGATCGCGGAATAATTAAAAAAACGAATGTATTAAATATATCAAAAAATTATTGAATGGTAAAATATATCAAGAAAATTAATAATAAAATTCAAGTTAAATTAAAAGAAAAAAAATCCTTCAATCTCAGCACATGAGAATGACGAAAATAATATAAAAATAAAAACGAAATGTATCAACAAAATAATTATTGCCACGAAAAATAATTCCTTTCCAATTCAACAATCCAATAATCAATCCCCAAAATTCCACAACTAGAAAACCACATAAAAAACAACTAAAGCAAAAAAACTTCGTAAAATTCAACAAAAGAAAGTAGAAAAAAATCCAATATAAAAGCTCGATCACGATTCCGTTGGTGTTCGAGGGTTTCTTACTCTGCTCGATCCATCTGGCGAGCCAGCTTTTGGCGGTAAACTTTGATCTGTCGGTCGGTCCCCGAGGAGATAGATCCGCGACAGCGTCCATCGCCGATCGTGTCGATCGAACGTCTCAATTATTCACAATCTCGAACGGTTTGCAACGTTTCCAATAGAACCGGCAACCGCGAGGAGGAGGACGACGACGATCAAGAGGGAACTATGAGGTGGGCCGCTGCAGGGGCGGAGGGGGGAGGGGGCAATCACCAGAGCCTCGGTCGAGACTGTTGTCCCGTGATCGAGAGCAGATCGTGACTGCGTGTGTCGGGTGTACACACGATTGACACCACTGTGCGACTCGGGTTTTGTCGTTGACGTGAAACCATCGAGCCGTGACAGTCTATGCGGGACCGGAGAGAATCCAGCATCGTTTGACAGGAACGGGAGAGAAAGAGAGAGAGAGAGAAACAGTGAAACCTGGTAGAGGTGTACCGAGAGAGTCGGCGTATTCCCATCGCGACAACGACGACGACGACGACCTGTCTCGCACTCTCTCTCCCCATATAGTCTCTCACCGATGATCGCCAAACAAGGTGTCACCCCCTCCGCCGCTTTAACAGCCCGCCCTTCTTCTTGGCGCCCCACGTCGATGCCGTCGCCCGATTACGTGCATGAAATTTTAATATTACAATACTCAGATAGAGGAGGCGACGAACCGGAGCGAATTCTGTGATTGCAATTATAGGATTTAGTGAGCGCTATGGAGACCTTGTAATTGTGAGGGGGGGGGGGGAGTTGATTACTGGAAAAGGCATTGTCGCGATACGATGGAAATGAATGAATATACAAGATATTCCACGGCGTTTCGGCCAGCCAAAACTCTGACCCCTGCCGTTTCAGATACATCATACAAAATATGTTGTTATTGGTATTATTATTATCCATAACAATAATAATTTCGGCAATTACACATCCGTATTGAATTTGGATTTTTTTTCCGCATTCGCTTCAGTGCATGAAATAAAACTCGACGAAACTTATTGTAGCGGATATTTAGTTCGATACGGAAACCAGGCCGACGTAGCGATGCTCATATTGTTCTTTCGGCGGAAAAAACGAAGGCGTTTCTGAGCTTTTTCACTCTCGCGCATTATCACCATTCCAGCAACAATGTGTCGAGAAAGAGAGAGAAGAAGAAAGCGGCATAAAAACGGGAGAGAGAGAAAGAAAAAAAAGTAGAGAGATGGATGTAGTACAGGAAAGACCATTCGGTGTTTCGTCGTTATATTTAGAAATCCCCGAGTCGAGCTTTCGTCCTCGAGTTGTTTCTACTTCTGTTGCTTCAGCTGTTTGCCTCAGCTTCTGCCGCTGGTGTTGCTGCTGCTGCCGCGACTGCTGTTGCTGCTGGTTTTCGTCGCTTTAATCACGATGACGATATCCATTGCTGAATGCTATACGATGTAGAAGCATGTACAGAGAAACAACGAACGTAAAACCGAGAACGACGACGAAAACGTTCGTCGACAGAGACACATCCGTTTCACTGTATTTCCTCTTTCTCGTTCTCTTCTACTTTTTTTATTTCTCTCTCTCTCCCCCGTTTTATTTGCAAGGAATGACTCCAACGACGAGAGAAGCACGAGAGGAGTCGTCGCTAGTCGTCGCCGCAACACGTGTGGACGCTCTCTGTCGTACGTGTGCGGACGTAGTAAATCCACGGCGACGTTGACGACGTCGAGGCCGAGAGGACTCGACGGATTCAGCATTTCACGGCTTAGCCCCCGGCCTGCTTCCTCACTCCTCATCCCAACCCTCCGCAATGCCTCCCTTTATCACAGAGAATATGGAATAATTTTCCTTTCGTACCTCCGTTCAGCATTTTTTTTTTTTCAAGTATTGTCAGCGTTTTACTAACGACGAGAGGAAAAGCGAGAGGGAAAGATGGGAGAGAACTAGGCTGAGTGATCGATGAGTGCACGCCCGAGCTTCCTCGTCTGAGCTTGAAAATGTGTATATCTATATATTTTTATACCTGAAGTAAAAGCTTCGACCTCGTCAAAAGAATATTCAAAACAAAATTATTTCCAGGAGGAAATTTACGAAGCTACTCCAACCAACTTTTCCCTCCCCCCTGCCCCGCGCTCCTGCCGCTCGCTCGCGCTTGTCGAGTGAATAAACCCTTTGGACCATCCGCAAGATAACTCGCTTTCATGGAATTCAACGAGATCCGCGGAATAGCTGTACTTAACAAAATATTTCCGACTGCTTTAACTAGACACGGAAGGAGAGGATTGAAACAATTTTTTTTTCGTTGCATTTCGTTTTGTATAATATTGTGGAAGTTGTAGCCGATTTGAAGATTTATTCCGTTCGTTGATTGTGGATATAGTGAATATGTTTTCTTATTTTTTCTACTCAAATACAATTATAGCTCCTTTTTTTGTGCAATAATACGAATATTCTTTAGAATAATTACAATAATAATCATTTATTGAGAATGATATGAAATAAAAATGATATTAATTGTTATTATCTGATAATAATAATCGTAATATTTATACTGATTTTTAAAAAAGCGTACAAATAACGCAGCACGCTTCAAATTCATTTACCATTCGACTATCCTCACATATCCTCACGTCAGCGCTTTGATCAAGATAACACACTCAATTCATCGTTCCAAAAACAATTATTATAAGACGCGCTAAATCGCGAAAAAAATAACCAAATCACCGATGAATATATCGATACAATTCCAACGATAATTGCAAAATAATTTTTGGTTTGATAACAAAAAATACAAATCAAATGAAATAAATCCCACTCGCGTGTGTATAATATATAGTGCTGGGGCTATGGTCGAAGAAGTTAGAAAGTACCGGGTCTTCCGCTTAAAATCGTCCGCGTGGTCTTATAATCCAACCAACAACAAGCGAGACACGCACGACACTCGCAACGTCGACGATCTTATCCGACAAAAATGTTAACCTCAGAAAAAAGCCCACGTCGGAGACGCATGCGTGACTGCAGGGACTCGATGGACCCGTTTGGGGTAGGATCGGGTCGGTGTCGGAGCGTTCGGTGGGTCAGTCACAAAGCGAGGTAAATTCACGTGTCAACAGAAACAGAAACGAAGTGAGAGAGAGAGAGAGCGAGAAATACCGTGAGAGACATAATACAGCAACACGTTAATTTGTTCACCAGTAGTAAAACCGTAGTCCGGGCTGACTGATATCGATTTTACCTCATAAATTCACTAGCTGACAAAAACAGGAAGAGAGAGAAATATTGAAATACTAGAAGAGTGAAAAATATACAAGTAACTGGTCATGAGCGTACTGGACGCGTATGGACGGAGAAAAAATATAAAAAAATTTGTTGTCATCATTTTTGTTTCCGGGTCATCGTTCTACGTCTGTGTACCGAATGCCATTTAAATCAGTACATGAATGAGAGAATGGGAGGACTGTGACACACAGACGGACAGACTAACGTTGGACGGACCGAAACCATAAGGGTTTCTAGATTTCTGCGGTACCCTAAAAGGCAACACGTACGTTTGTGTTTCAGTAGTAAAATCGTGGTCCAGGCCGACAAATTTTGGTTTAACCTCATAAATTCGAGTGCCGACAGAAACAGAAAGACAGAGAGAATGAAAGAGAATGAAGCGTTCATTATGCCCATGAGCAATTTCCTCCGACACATGTACACATGTAGAAAGTTAATAAAAGAGTATATAACTGCGAAAATGAAAAGAACAATGAAATTGAAATAAAGATAAAATAAACGTAACAAAGATGAGAATAAAGAAAAAGAGAGGGAGAGGGAGAAAAATAAATATTTCAAAGACTGAGAGAGTGAAAGAAACACAAAAAATCAACACGTACGTTTGTGTCCCAGTAGTAAAACCCAACTCCAGGCCGACAGTTCTCGATTTCACCCCAAAAAAAATCACGTGCCGACGGAAACAGAAAAAAAAACAGAGAGATGCGAAAATACTAAAAGCGTAAAAAATACACGAAAAAGCAACACGTACTTTCCGCTAAACGTCCGAGTACTCCCCATCGTTCTTTATTTCCGAACTCCATGGCACCACCATACCGTGGATACCGTGCCATTTGAGGGTAAGGGTGAGAATACGAGAGGTGGGGTAGGGGGCTGGTGGACGATTATGTGCAACGGGGAGCTTTGCGAATGGACCCGAAACCCCGTGTGCACACGGGACCGCGCGCGCGAGACTGTTCTCTCTCGCCGGGGCGCGTCACAACAAACGGAAACGGAAGTTCGGACTCGCGGGGGTGTCCGCGGGGGTTGCGCGGCTATCGTCGGGTCCTTCGAGGATGAAGGGGGCGGGAGGATGGAGGAGGCACGCAACCCCCTCTATCGTTGCTTCCGTGCACTTCGTAGTATACGTTTGTGTACTACCTTAAGGGGTTTTACGTGGTAGAGTATTTCACGTACCACAGGTAGAGTAATGCAGTGACTGTAGCGTAGCCGGGGTGCACTGGCCCTCGTACTCTACTCGCCTCTCCCCCACCTGCCCCTTCTTTGCTCCGACAACCCCCAACCCCTCGAACAATCGATGCACGCGAGCAACACCCCGACTTCGGACTCGGCCGACGGTCGGAGACCTCGAAAACGTCGAGGCTCGGCTCGCACCGGGTCGAAGCGCTAGACTGCGTGGCGACCACCTGTAAACACGCGTCTCGGCGCCGGCGTCGCCGACGACGACGACGACGAGGACGACGACGACGGCGACGACGAGGATGACGACGACGGCGATGACGAGGATGACGACGCCGATGACGAGGATGACGCGAACGACGAGGATAAGGACGACGATGACGAGGATGGCCACGACGACGACGTCGTTCGGGTTGACGGCGATAACAATGCTCGTGCAATTGATACGTACTACATGTAAACGTTCAGGGATTGCGTTTTTTTAACCGATAATTTACAGGACGAAAAGTTTGAGTGTCAATTTTATGCTAATTGCGTATCATTCTTGTTTCATTGCAATGAAGAGATGATTTGAAAAATGTGCTGGGAAAAAAAATGTTGCGCAATTAAAAATTTTTTTTTGTGCTTGTATCGAAAGAAAAAACGATTTGGCATAATAAAGGAAGGAAAACCAACGATAATGGAATTTTGTTCGATAAAATTGTTGGATTGATTAATAATTCAGCTAGAATTAATTTTTATTAATAAGAGTTATTGTATATTGTTTATTCTCATTTTAGATTTGGATTTGATCAATTTATGCAAAAGATTGTTATTTAATTTCGAATTTTAGGGATTTTTCGTTCATCAAAAGGTCATTTCAAACACTGATTTCGTATTAGAAAAGAAAAAAAAATTTCGCAAGCAAAATAAAAAACAAAATATCCCTACGCAAACCTTAATTCACCGAAACGTTCGTTCAATTTAGAAATTTACCTACAATTTTTATTGATCCAATTCATTAAATTCAATAAAATTGTAGTTCGATAATTAATCAAGCTTATTAATCACACCACAATAATTCCAATTGTCAATAAAGTGAAATTAAGAAAAAATGAAAAAAAAATAAATAAATAATCGAAAATAAAATTGCCACAAAGTCTTATCAAGTTTCTCATGCACAAAACCACCCTCAAAGACCTCCTGGACCCTTTTCGCAACGATGCAAAACTTACAAATCCACATTCTTACCTCCATAACGAAGCCGTTCGGCGAACCCGCACGAATTACAACGAAATCCTAGTGGGCGCACTTGTTAAACACGTACGTATCGAAAACCGAATACTCCGTACCCGATAACACGTACGCAAAGGCGAAACACGGATATCGTTGCACGCGAATCGCTTCGTTGGTTCGCGCGGACCTCGAGCGACTCGGTCGACGAGCGAATAAACGTTCGGTAACTGAATCCTCCGGTCGTACGGTCGCCCGAGTAACCCACCCGCCTCGTTCTTCCTTTCTCTATCTCCGGAGATATATTTCAATCCTTTCTCGACTCTCGCCAAGAACGTCGCCACTAACGAGAAACTAAGAACACATATTTCTTACCACGCAAACCGTGCCTCCCCCTCCAAGTATCCTCAAACAAAGAACAATACACGTGACTCTACGAAAACGCGACAAAAAATCCTTTTAATGAAAATTATCAAAACTTTCCGAATCACTTGCTTCGATCAATCATTTCATATCAAAAGAAAAACAACAACAAAAATGAAAATAATTAAATTAAAAGACGAAACAATTTCCGTTTCCCAGCCACACTGATAGACACAATTTTAATTGTTTATTCGCGATGATTAAATTTTTTTTCGTTCTATTTATTACCGTTTATTTTATTATTTGAGAGTTAATATTATTTGTTTATTTATCGGGGTGATTGGAGGTGGCAGGACGACGCACGCGGTATGTACGCTAAATAAAAAGCGTGTGCGTGGTTATGCAGTTTGAGTCGAAGGCAATAGCGTCCCGACGCCGACGCCGCCGACGCTTCAACCGTAGCAACCCCTCGTGACGACCGCGGGGGACGCCGTCTCCATCCCTTCTCTTTGTATTCCGTCGTCGTCGTCTCTCCTCTCTCTCTCTCTTCCGCGTTCGCGTTGGCTATTTTCTCGTTTTACACCCTCTCTCGCCCTCGCACGTGATACCGGCGACCGGAGCATCTCGCTCCGTGGCCGGGCTTTCACAGCACGGGGGCTGGAGAGAACAAGGGCGCTCTACGTGCACGCGGAGAGGGATTCAATGCCACGGCTCGATGAACGGTAGGTCCACGAAATTTTCGTTTCCACGGGTTGCGTTCTCGGCGATGACGCCGGGGACGCCTCGGAGCATCGCGAGGGGGTGCGTAACCGCGTCCCTCTATAATTTTTCTACACCCCCGGGTTCTGAGGGAAACCGCTCGGCCGTGAGGGAACCCGTGAACACCGCGCGTCTTCACACACGTAACGTTCCCTCGACGACTTTGTAAAGGGCGAGAGGAAGAAAGACGAATAAAACGAAATTGGATTATTTTGGATTTGTGGAAAAAATTCGGAATTGAAATATTTTGATCGACGAAGATGATGGAATTGGGGGTTTTTTTTTTGGGGTTGGAGAGTTTGTTGGTTGAGGATATTCGTTTGAGGGGGTTGAATGAAATTAGGGAAAGATTTTTTCGAATTGCGCTTGATTGAATACTTTTTTATCTAAATTTGATAATTATATTGATGATAATTGATTATTAATTTTGCAATGATGATAAAGCGAATTAGAATAATTTTTTATATCGTGATTATTATTATTAATATTATTTTTATTTTTTACGAGAATATAAAATATCGATTGAGGCAAGATCGAGGTAGATGGATGATTTCAATCAGTATTTTTTTTCTGATTCATAAATTCAATTCCGACTACGCAAAAATGTGAATTGGTTTCCTTTTACCGACCGTGGTTAATCGCAAAACAACAATGGACAAGAAAATAATATTTTATTTTGTCGAGTTGAAAAATCAGTCGCTTTCCTTTCAATAAAGCCCGAGAGGGAAAATAAGCGATATTACTTTTCTTGCCACATTGTGAGCCCCAGTCAACGACCAATATCCACAATGCTTCCCAATAGCACTTCCGGTCTACTCTCACAATCCAACCAAGCAACACATTCAAACCTCCATTCTTCAGAAATCCGAACGACCGGGACTTCGAGCCCTGTCACGAACTGGGTCATTTTCACTACCACAAAAAAAAGATTTCTATTACAATAAAAAAAAAACAAATCCTCAAATCGATATTCACAAAGATCCAGAATCCAAGAGCATATTATTCTCGTCGTAACAAAAAGAATATCTCGAGTGTTCCATAATCACTCGCTCGTCTCTCGTCCACTTAGTACGTAATATCTGCGTCCTCGTTTTTTGGTCTCTCATCTGCGCGTCAAAAAAAGAATCTCTCACACACACACACACAAGACACACAGCCGGACGACGGAGTAATAATAATTCAGGAGGGATCGTCATGCGTGCTCTTTTTCAATGAATATACATTCGAATCCCCCAGGAACAAAGAGAAGGCATATCCCAAGCTGTGCCGGAAAGATCCGTGTGTAGGCTACGTTCCCACCTTGTCAGCCCGTGTGTGTGCGTGTGTTTGTGTGTGTGTGTGTACGCTTTTGCGTGTGTATTTGCCGTGTGCGTGTGTGCGTTTCGCACAAACGAGAGAATACGGAAAATCGATCGATTCCAACCACCGCGTGCGGGTATTTACGTACTCCGTGAGCGTGGGGTAGGCGCACTTGCTTTTTTCTCGGGTAAAGTCGTCTGGAAAAAAAAATATACGCGCAAAAAAACAATTTTTCTTGGTTATATTTAATTATTGCGTGTATACAATAATGATAAATATGAACATATTTTATATATGAATGTAAAATTGTTACATAGATATAACTTTATTGCTATTTTTTAATTTTTTTCTCTGGAATCGAATTATTTATGAGTTGAAAAAATATTGCTACGAATTTTAGAAAAGAAATTCTCTTTCAAATAGGGAATTTCAGGAATTTTCGTCGGGGGTGGAAATGCGAGAAAGAATACCCTCATCAACCGGTGTCGATGAGAGTGACAAATTTTTTGTTCTTGTTCTTAAACAAAATTAAAAAAGGAAAAAAAATAGATCGATCGCTAACGATGAGGTCAATCGAGAGAAATGAAATTATTCATGAGCCGAGAGAATTTAGCTACGGATTTTACGAATATTGCCGAGGTGGAAATGCGAGGGAGGACATCTTCATCAACCGGTGTCGATGAACGCGCGCACGCGGCTGAATTGCCCGGTCACGGGGTGTTAGATGAACCCAGGAAAAAAATGAGCGGGAGAGGGGGAGTGAGGTGGTGGTTATGGTTGTGCTACAACCCTTTCGAGCTAATATTGGAGTCTCTTCGATTGCCACCACAAATCCTCCCCTCAGCCAAACAAAAAAAAAGTAAAATAAAACGAAATTAAAAAAATCAATGTACATACATATATTTATATTGTATATTTATGTATAAATTAGAAAATTAATGTAACGTTCTTTTAAGTCTTCTAAATCTAAGCTGTATTTTTGGAATTTGGAAATAAAAAAACGAATAACGTAAGATAAATCAAAAATAAATAAATATATATATTCAGCGAATATTTGTGCACAAATTGTAAAATAAATAAAAATTGAAAGAAACGATGACGTTTGAATTTCAAATATTTTTTCAATAGAAAAATTAAAAAAAAGGAAAACGTCTCTAAAAAGAAAACGAAAAAACACGATAATATACTATATATTCATCCACAGGTGAAAAAAATGAATTTAAAAATAAAATTTAAAACATAACAAAAATACTCACGTAGCCGCTAGACTTCGATAGAGCCCAGATGACAACGAACGATCCTCGCTGGTTCTCCGGTCGCCGCCATCGACGTTTTTCTCGGCTTGTTCTCCTGATTCGCCAGTTCTGCCGATTCTTCCGCCCAATTTCGTTGTCACACAATAACCAAAAATCCTCGCGTTCCCTCCCTCCCTCCCACGATCAATTACCACGAGTTTTCGCGTCGAATTCTTTCTCTCTCGCTCAATCTGCCGTTCGCTCGCTCCGTTTATTTTTTTTCTGCGTTATTTGCGCGCCAAAAAATACTCGGACCCCCCGGCGGCGTGGTGTGCGTGGGTGGCTCGTGGTCCGTGGCTAATGAGTTACGTTGCCCGGAACACCGACGATAATGGAGTCCCGCAGAGCGAGTCCGTTCGACCGATGAGAAGAAAACAAAACAAAAAAAAAACACGAAAAGAAAACAAACCAAAAAGCAAAAAAAATACGGAAAAAAAATGGTCAGTTAGCAGAAGTGCTATGATGTACTCACAACCCTTAACGGTTGACGGTTTTGGGTTATTATCCCGTCGTCTTCGTCTACGTCGTCTACGTCGTTCACGTCGTCGTCGTCGTCGTCGTCAAGCCTACTAGCCTCTCGCGATAATCAACTCCGTCCCGGTTAACTCGTTTACCAAGCCCTCGTGTTCAAACGCACACGCTTACGCACAATCCACAACGGGAGGACGGTACTATCATAACCGGCCCGGCGCTTTGTCCAACGCTAATAAAACCATACGATATATACTACGTAACTCTTTACATATATATTATATATCTGTATATATAAATATATAAACCAAGGAACGTCGTCGTAGTTGCGTGTGCGGACGCGGAGAGTCGTTGCAAGCGACGTAGCCGGCGAAGTACCTCGTTTTGATTTCCTCTTTTTTTAATTGTTTCGAGTATATATGTATATGTATATATATATTATTTTTTTCCAGACAACGGAGAAACTTTCGTGGTGACTATCTCGCACGAGGAACGCAACAGTTCGAAGGCAAAGAAGATGGACGTTCCACGACGCGCGAATCTTCCCTTGTGTTTCGACCGATGCTTGTGGGGATTAAACTACTTGATGGCGATGTAAACAACCGAAGGTAGGGCATGCGCGGCCGTACGGAGCCACGGCTCCCTCTCGGCGGAACGTTTGTGCACGAGAATAGCTTCTGCTGTGTGCGCTGCCGTCGCTCGGTCAAAAGTCCATCCCCCTCCCCTGCCCGCTCTTCTTCCTCGTCAACGAACGGTTTCACCGCGTCGCCTCCGCTATTGCTCCCGTGCTACGAGCGCCACGCCGTCAGGGGGTGAGGGTTGCAGGGGGTAGTAGAAGTCGCAAGTTTCCTTTACCCCCGTGCCCCGCTCCCCTCTCTTGACAGTGGGTGCATCGCACCCCCTTAAACCGCCGGGGCTGTAGGCTATATACGGTTCGTATAGTATATACCCTTCCACCCTCCACCCTCCCTTCACCGCGATCCCTTCGCGTGCTCTCCTCCCACCCCTCCCGGCTCTCTTCCACCGACAACCACCGGAGCCGATCCCCGTGGCACAGCCATGGATGTCCTGTAATGGCCGCCAACACGTTCATGGGGGTGGTTTTTTCGCAACCCCCATGATGCGCGCGATGGGAAAGCAGCACGCGCGCGCCCGATCAATACGAGGTACGAGAAACGCGTTCCATGGCTCGCCCCATCCTCAAGAACGTTTCCAACGCTTTTCCAACGTTTACCGACGATGCCATCGAGGATGAAAGGCTTCGGGACGGTTTTCGCAGGACGTTAACGGCTAGGCTGAGAGGATCATGAGACGACGGCCATTTTGTTGGGATTGGATTTGATGCCCGAGAGGTTGCAGTCGATGATAAGGGATTATTTCATGGATGTCGAGGGGGCGGGGGGGTGGAATGAGGTCGATCCTTTTGTAGTACAGGATAGCTTGGTTAGAGCAGTTGGTGGATGGGGTATTTATGGTCTATCGTTGTAAATATCAAACTACGGAGCTGTGAGCAGAGTCAAGAGTCAGAGAATTGTCGTTGGGCGATTTCGGTAATTATTGTACCTGGAATTGGGGGAATTCCGTGAGAGTCGGGATTTTTCGTAATGAGGTGGGGGATTTTTGCTGTGGTTTTTATGGTGGGTCGAGTTGTGAAGGGTGGCATGGAGCGGCGAGCAGGTACATTTGGAGCTGCCCATTGGTCATTGTTGGGTATTTTCGCGGGTCCATTTTTTTCTCTTGCTTTAAAAGGTTTTCTGAAGGGGTTTTTGATAGTCTTGGGATTTATCTGCGAGAAATTTCAATCTATTTATCTGTACTAGACGAGCACAGTTAAGTACGAATCCTCGGAAGTCGAACTAATTACTGACGACTGGCCGAATTAAGGAGACAACGTCGACTAGATCTTAACAAGATGGCAGCCTCGCCTCGGAATCGTGATTTGTTAAATTTATTCACTTTATCTGGGGCAAACTCGACTTACCTCTGATCATGCAGTGTCTCAGTCCAGAAATCTTCGAAGAATTTTCATCTAAAATCACTTGTGGATCATCTATAGCGTCGCCATTAACATAAATATTAATAATAGGAAAAGAAGGTTAATATGGATAATTAGAGAGAAGGTATGAGAATAAATAAGGAGGAAATAAATAAGGGAATATATAAAGGACGAATTCCCAAGGAGGAAGATGATGAAGAAGTATAATTAACGAACAAATAACGAAAAAGACGGAATTGCTCTGTACATGACGAAAAATATAATCAAATAATCCACGGCAAACACTTCTCCCAATTTTTTTAATCCTCTTATAGCTAATCAGCTTATCCGAAGCGTACGTAAGCCGACGTTCGTAAAACCCAATGAAAAGGATACAAAGTGGACGACCTGGACAAACAAAAGTACCAATTAAAAAAGCCCTCGCACCATTCTTTAAATTCAAAGAACATCGAACAAAATAAACGCCAAAGGAAAATAAACCACAAATCCATCGATCGGTTACCAAACCCTCCCACACCATTTGCCGGTCCCAAACATAGCAACCAAAATGGACGCCAAAAAAAAACAAATGAAAAAAAAACATCAATTAATCACCAAAGACCTCCGCCCTTTCCGAACCTCAACCAACGTCATACAAAATGAATGACAAAGAAAAACAAACGCAAAAAACACACCAATCAATCACCCAAGACCTCGCGTCACTCTCGAAACTCAAACAATATCGAACAAAATGGTCGCCAAAGAAAAAACAAAACAAAACAGGTAAAGAAATGAATTGTTTCTCCATTAACAAAGTGCCAAAGGGTCAACGACCGGAATAATGGCTCCCATGATTTTCTCCACGAAGAACCGAAGTCGAAGGTTGGGCATTCGATCGCCGCCGGTTCTTCAACCGAGAGCCCAACCCGAACCGAATCCGTTCTTTCGCGTTCGGCCATATTTTTCGCATGCAATCGAAGGGTCGTTTCGTTCGCACGCTCGGTTTCGCTTATGCAAGCCCAGTACACGAACACAATCTCTTTCTCTGTCTCCCGTGTGCAAAACGATTCGTTCGTTCGTTCACGCGGCGAAGTCCGGGCTGCGACCGAACGTTCTCCTTCGACGAGAATGCTTCGGGTTCGGTTCCGTGTACTCATCCGATCATCGTTTTACCGGCGCGGCTTGCACACGTTCGTGTGTGTGTGTGCACGTCTCGATATCCGATACAACACTCGCGACGTGAAACAAGCAAATTATCCGTGTGAATCGGCATCAACGCGTCTCGTTAATCGCGCGTACTCGAGAGATATGTATTTCATTTTTTTTTTTTTTCGTGACGCCTCGCGGACCGACACGGACACACACACTGCCTTCTATGTTCTTGCGAGAGAAAGCGGATTCGACACCTGTCGTCTTTATTTCAACGTAATTGTCGGCGTAATAACGGCACCGTTAATTATCGACGTTTCTTCGAACCTAACCAAAGTTTCTTTAATTATTATTATTATTCTCCATGATAATATATTTAATTTTACAAATATTGTATGATATGATGATCATTGAAAATAGTTGATTGATTGAAATACTATGATTGACTGGGTTAATACGTTAACACTTTTATGATTCACCGATGTTATTAAATTAATAATAACACTATGATTATTATTGTTATTACGATTATATATAGTATTGAATAATTATGTTGAAACTCGAATGATGATTATTGCGGACGACTGTATTGCAATTCGTAAGGTACAAATAGTACAAAGGGTATAAAGAGTACAAACATTGCTTTAGGAACTAGAGTTATGCGGACATAGAAAAAAGTTACGAGCGTATAGAGCGTGTAACACAGAGATATCGAAAATTGTTATAATTTTTTAAAATTTTTTTTTGTTTCGCGACAGATTGTTTGGTAATTAGTCTCATGCGTTGTCGACCGACTCGTCTCGAGAAGAAGTAAGTTCTCAGTGGGATTAAAGAAAAGGAAGAAGGAAAAGAACGAATGAAAGAAAAGTGTGTGGTACGAAAGTGGATAATGGATACGTAAGAAAATGTGAGAAAAAAAACGAATGCGAGAAGTAAAAATGTGTGATGAAGGAATTAATTTTCGAAACGAGTCTCGTTAGACGATTTGAAAGATTGTTCAACTTTCTGGGTCGCGCGCGATGATTTTTTTTTCTCGATATTACAATAAATTATTACAATATAATAACGCAATAATAAATATGTGTATATGCTTGTATACATATATATGTGTATATATAAATATGTATATATATCATATGTAATATATATTTGTATAAATTCTTATCTTCATATAATATAATCTATGCGTGTGCGCGTGTATACATATATCGTTATTATGGATAGAAACATGATTCACATGACTAGTCTAATGAACCGAATTTGAAAAATCAAAGAAAGAACACTGAGAGGACCTCTACTTTCGTATCTCTTTTCGACATTTTCATGGTCGTATTTACAATTTTTCGTTCTTTCTTTATTTTTTTCTTTCGCTGCAACTAATCGACTACATTTGTTTATCTTACATCGCCTATTCGTCCGATTAAAACGGCATCGGTCACGTACTGGCCGTAAAATCGTCCCATCCATGTATGCAAATACATCTATATATAGATATATATTGAATGATGTGCTCTCGAATTTTATGTGTCGTCGGCTTATAATGTAGCGATGATCGTAAATAAAAATGCTTGGACACGTTCCATGTACTTATATCATATACATATATATTTCTAATCCATTCTTTCTACTTTATCACGGACTCTACGGTCATCGTACGTATAGTGGACGAACACGCGCTCGATCTCTCATTCACCCGGTCATCTCGTTCTCTCGACACCGAAGTTTGAGCATAATAGCGTATTATTGTATTATTATTATTATTATTATTATTTTCATTATTATTATTATTATTGTTATTATTATTATTTATTATTGATTATTATTATTATTATTATTATTATTATTATTATTATTATTATTATTATTATTATTATTATTATTATTATTATTATTATTATTATTATTATTATTATTATTATTATTATTATTATTATTATTATTATTATTATTATTATTATTATTATTATTATTATTATTATTATTATTATTATTATTATTATTATTATTATTATTATTATTATTATTATTATTATTATTATTATTATTATTATTATTATTATTATTATTATTATTATTATTATTATTATTATTATTATTATTATTATTATTATTATTATTATTATTATTATTATTATTATTATTATTATTATTATTATTTATTATTTATTATTATTATTATTATTATTATTATTATTTATTTATTTTTTATTTTTATTATTATTATTATTATTGTTACCATTATATATAGAGACTCGGGTGTTAGGTCAGCTTTGCTAAGTAAGATCGATCGCGATGAGTCTCGAAATCGCATTGATCCCTTTTTGATACATTTTCTCGTTTTTTCTTCTTTGTTTGGTTTTTTTATACGAAAATTTTTTTCGCGGTTCAGTTTCTCACCCATTTTTATTCTATTTACTACCAGCTTTCGATGGAAGTCCGACAAAAAGTAGAAAAAATATTAGACAGATTGAAAAAATAATGTTTTGAAATTATTATCATTTTATTTTAATCTTAAAACAAAAATGAATAATCAAATCAGGATCGAAAACTGAGCCGTTGGCATAGTTTATTTTTGTAATTACGACGGACTGGTGATATGATTACGTTGATTTTTATCTTTATCTACTAATTTTGTTTTCTTTTATTTATTTATTAATTTTTTTTGCGTTGTAGGAGAGTCGATTGACGGAATTGCTCATTTCGACTGTACACCGCATTGAAGCTCGCGAAAAATTGTATAATTTTTACTACTGTGGATTATGAAGACAGTAATAATCAGCACTCGATTTAGAAAAATACGAAAGAAACGCGATTGCATAATTGTAGCAAAAATTTTTTTAAAAAATTATCATAGATTTTCGTCCGACATTATTATTGTTATTATTATTTTCGAAAAGAATTAGAATCATTCGATCGAGGAAATTAAAGCCATCCAAATAACTAGAAATACCTACAGACGATGAAAAAACAATCATGATTATTTTACTCACTCTCGCAATTTTTTTTTTTCAATTTTTATTTATTACATTTATCATATTTCCGGATTTGTATGAAATTTTTTTATCAATATTCTATGCACGAATTTTCCGTAATTATAGTATTCATTATTTTTATTATTCATCGAGTGAAACGCATAATTGTCCTGCATCTAGGACCTAATTACGCCTAAATAGTTCCTAACGAATATTCCCCTTTCCTCTTACATCAAAAAAGTATCAGAATAAATTCTCTTCGATGAGATATGATTGCGACGTGTTCCCTCCCCACCCGAATTGCGGAACTCTTGTTCCCACAATCGACGACCCCATAAGCGATATCAAAAAAAAAAAAATGTCTCGAACTCTCCCATAAAACCCGAATCAATATTAAAAAAAAAAAACAATCAAACAAGAAATCATATTCTCACCTATATATATATATTTTTATTTTCCCGCGTCAATAATTCCATAACAAATCGCATCATCCGGTCACATGAAATAAGCACGATCGTTTTCCCGAATGGATCTCAAACCGGCGCTTCGATAATGCCGATGATCCCTCACGGCGATTTGTATTCGCGGAACGACCGGTCGATCGTTTCCCAAAGACCCTTCCGCAGCCCCGGTTGACGATTTTTTCTTCGTACCGTAAGCCACGACGCAACCGGACGTTTCCTCGTAACCCTTGCGTCACATGTAAGTAGGTTTAACCTTGTAAGCTCTCTTCCAAACTTCGCACAAACAAACCGTGCTGTGAAAACGATAAAAAATCGCCAATGGCATGGAAACGTGTGTTATTATCGTCCAAGCCCATAAACCGTAAAAATGCAATTGCACCGGATGCGATTCGGCTCGTGATTTTTCCAACGTGTTTATCGCCCACATCGCGAGATTCGTGACCAATAAGAATGTGACGATTTCGCGTCCGGGTTTGTGACGTATTTGATGAGGCGTCGATACCGATCTTCTCGATGAATCCAAAATAAATATAGTTTGACAAGTCGTTTGAACCACGCTCGCCAATGCCGTAACGAGTACCAATATCGTGTGTTTTTCCAATGTAAAATGTCCCCCGATAATGGTAAAAGTCGAATATATGAACATTCCCGTTTGGGCTGCTATCAGTAATATGTTGTCGAGTTCGAGATTTCGGCTACCGTCGTAACGCAATTTTCGCATTTGTATCATTCCGATCAACGTTGCGAGGGTCGACATACCGTAGAGCGTTAATTCGCAAATGTTTACTTCCGTTACGGCGAAACTGACGAGTTCCGGACGTGATATGAGAACGAAGAATAGTATCAGTGATATTATCGTTAGAACTAATATTAGTATCCCGACGAATAGACCTTTGTGAGCCCGGGCACAATCCACGCTGTAGTGATGTGGAGATCTTCTGTTTTTTTTCGAAGGGAGAACAAAAAAATATTATTTTTCATTGATTATCAACATTATTGGATTTTTATTTGTTTAAAAAAAAATGAAAATTTTAATATCTCTTGCTCGTTGATAAAAGTGTGTTTATACGATTGTTATTTTTGATGTAATTCGAATTGTTTAATCGCAAAAATAAAATTATGTAAATAACAATGATAATAATTATAATAAAAGTAGTGAAAACATCGATCATATATAATGAATACCCTGGATAAATAAATAAATGAATGAATAAATGAATGAATAAATAAATAAATGAATGAATGAATGAATGAATGAATGAATGAATGAATAAATAAATAAGTAAATAGATAAATAGATAAATAGATAAATAGATAAATAGATAAATAGATAAATAAATAAATAAATAACCTGTATGCATGACCGTGATGCCTCATTCCGGGTGGCGTCGGAGGATGAGGAGGTGTAGCTTTGGATATGTTTTTCCACATGACGTAGAGTATGGCCGCGCAAATGAGGCTGTATTCGATCGTGCAGGGAAACAAAAACGGACTCGCGTCCTGAACGAGCGAGCCCATGATGTTCGTTCTGCGGCATTCGAACATGTGATGAGGTCCTTGAAGACCCCGTGGAAATCGGCCGTGCTCGCCGTGATGACCGTGAAGACGGCCTCCCAAATGAATTCCGACTCTTCCACCTGATATCCCATTCAACAAAAAATCATTCAATTATGTCAAAAATTAATGATAATATTCAATTGCGGGATTTTTGCAGAATTTGCGATAGAATTTATTAAAATAAATTATATTATATTTGTAGGTGAAAAGGAATTTTCAAAAAAGTACTTACCGAGTCTGTGAGAAATTCTCAACGAATTATTTTCAGGATTGTAGAAAGTGAGAATTTCGTGTTTTGTTTCTTGGACGAGAACGTTTAGCCAAACGGACAGATTAGTGCCGACCATGTGCATGAGACCAAATCTGGCCATCACTCGATGACGGTATACTTTCATTTGCTGAAAGAAAAAAAACAAAATAAATAATGAACCAGACAAAAAACGTAATTAAAAATCTGTAGACGTTCTTGTACCGAGCGATAAAAATATCTTCGATTAAAGTTCTAATCTTTACAAGTCACATATATTTTTTCGATCGAGCTCCACACGAGGGGTCAACTTGACCCCCCGCGAACTTTGACAGTCGACAATTTTCAATCAACCCATACGATCGGATTGAAAAAAATTCTCAAATATACTTTGACCATTGTTATATCAATCAATCCCACTAAAAAGTACGCTTTTGATTATTTACATGTCTTAAAAAAATCAAGAAACAACAAACTTTTTTTAAAACAAAATTTGTGTGGTTCAAGGGTTAAAAAAAAAAGTTCTTTCGGCTAATTATCGGTTTTGCCTCGTGGTGACCGTAAATTGAATAATAATCGATGCCAGGCCCCGAAGGAAAATCCCAGACCTGTGGAAACGTTGGGAGGGTAGCTCGTGTCGCTTTCATATATTTTCAGGGTGTTCACCCTTAATGTTTCATTAACCCTTCACGCTTTCGTGGATGTTGCTGCTGCTGCAGCGACCCGTCGTCGAGTTTACGTTGCATCGACGCTTTTCTGATGAGCAGCAGCAGCAGCAGCAGCAGCAGCAGCAGCAGCAGCCTCGCCATCCGGTTTGGTACGGAGTCGAGAAGTCTACTCGACGTGAGCTTTATTTTCTACTCGCGCGCCCGTCACGAACGAGCCGAGCTATAGGGGTAGGTCGGCGTACGGCGCGTACCTTCCCGAGAGTGGCTTGAAAACCACGAGGGTCGCCCGGAACACTCGACCGACTCGACTAGGCGATAACGATCTGCTTTTCCCAGACATAGGCAAGACTTTAACGTACAAGTCGTGGCTGCGACGGTCATCCGACGTGAAAAGAAATAAATAAGAAAAAAACTTACGGTAAAAGAAAAAAAAACTACGGGTTTTCCAATTAACCGGAAACGTCGGTAATTACGAGGAAATTAATTAACGTTTCGAGGTCGTAAATTTTCGTAAACGATATTTTACAACGAGACCGAGAAAGATTGAGAACAGAGCGAAAATTTTGGGAAATTGATGGGGAAAAAATATTTTTATCAATGAATAATTCGATTTAAAAAAAAAATGAAAAAACTTGTTTCGTGGTTTACCTCATTGTTGAGAAATATGAAGTACATTTGTATGAAGATGAAAGCCATTCGCGTGGCTGGTGTCAGGGCGAGCATGATGTTGTGGCATTTGGTGTTGTGTTCGAGTTCGAAATATTGTCCGAATTCGAGTCCGGAATATATCATCGAACCGATGCCGAAAGCCACGGCGCCCATTCGCAGATAAAAGCTTCCGTAGTTGTGAGCCGGTCGCACGTAGGGATAACCTGGATCGTCGCTGTCGGCGACCGTACCAGTCGATGACCCGGACGAATCCAAATCGCAAACGTCCTTGTGTTTGCTGCCGGCTAATCAAATTTCATTTTCATCGATTATTCATTGCAACCCAATCACATAAAATAATCAATAACAAATAATTAATATTTTATCATATTATTGATAATATTACAATATATTTATATACATAAATTATTGTTCAAATTTTTTTTATACAAGAGAAATAAAATAAACTAACCTTTTTTAGGTTTGTTGTCGCAGAGGAGCATCGCGTACATGTACATGAGAAATATCATGCTCCCGAAATACAGATAAAGATAGAACCCCTCGTAAAAGGACGGCGGTATGTACGAGGATATTACTTCGGCCATTGGAAATGCGATTCCCATCACAACGAGTAGTTTGCCGTAAAGCGCGCTCAGAGTCGTCGCCAGGGCATCTCTGCATCATCGACCCAAAAAAACAACAACCACAAAGACAACGTCAATAATAAAAACCTAAAATCACGAGACAACAAAACTCATCCCTAACTATGAAAATAATAGTAATTTTTAACAAAATAAAAATGATAAAAAAAAATTTTATCGAATATCTTCGTTGACCATTCGTATATAGTTTGTTCGGAGTCGATTTGTTCGTCCGAGCAATTCACATTTCATTCAACAAAATAAAACCAAAAAAAAAATGAATCGATCAATGAAGTTTCCACGGCGTCAAACATCAACTCCGATCTAGAACGTCAGTTCGTCGGATCTCCGTTCAATCATTGTTATCGCGCGTTTAATTTTTTTCTTCATCTTTTTTTTGTTTCAAGGTTCAACGAATATTAATTAGCGGTAATGGATAACGTAGTACGTGAGCCGAGTTCGTAGTCCACAGTTAATGCTGTAGAATGATGGCGGGCCCGGTGTTTAGTTCCGAC
Source organism: Sussaba pulchella (assembly GCA_963971145.1). Classification (NCBI taxonomy): domain Eukaryota; kingdom Metazoa; phylum Arthropoda; class Insecta; order Hymenoptera; family Ichneumonidae; genus Sussaba; species Sussaba pulchella. The sequence continues at coordinate 19,833,682 of OZ020167.1, read as the reverse complement.
AATCGGTGATATCCGGCCTGATGGGCACACAGTGAGTTTTGGACGGGAAGTCTCTGCGGTTGCGTTGAGGCTGGAGATGCCTGGAATACGTTGGCGAACGTATGACAGAGGTCGAACGAAAAAAAAAAGAAAGAGAGAAGAAGAAGAGTGAGAAAGGAAGAGAGAGAGAGAGAGAGTAGAGTCCAGTCGGTTTACAAGATATAATCCATGAGATTCGTGGTTACGAATGCGCGTCTACCCCCGTAATAATTGGCTCAATTACGCGTAATCGTGGCGTGATATCAGCGGGGGCGGGTTACCGGTCGAAGCGCGGGGCATTCCGGAGCTCAACCGCGCGGCGGGGGACCAGCGCGTGTGCGCTCATGTATACGTTTGATTTTTTTAAGTGCCGGTAATTGCAACGCGACGCCCGGTTCGACGGTACATTCATATATATATAGATATACTCGTATACAAATGTGTCAGTGTATGTCGTATAGTGGTGCGTGAGATGACACGCGTTTTTGCGTCGGTACATCATCGACGGACAGGACTTCATGCCGGAGGATCACGTGAACACCGTCGTGATAATCTCAACGACCGGAAAAACGTCTGTTCCTCGAGCGATACATAGACCGATCTATACGAGTTGCGACGAATTTTTGTTAATTTAAAAATGGATCCGCGTATATATATTATATATTTATATCGTAATGGAATATAGAAATGAGCTTGAAAACAATAGAAATGGACGTAAAACTCAGGAATAAGTATGATGGCTAAATTAAAGTAATTATAATAATGGCAATCGATATAAATGGGGCAACATACAATACAACATTTTGTGTGGATATAAATGCGAATAAAATTGGAAAAAATTGAATTATCTATAAAAATGAGTGACAATAATGACAAATGAATGAAAATACTGATAATAATGTAAATGGATATACAATAAATTGTAAATAGATACAAATAAAATTGATAAGATAATATAAAACTGCGTAATAATAATGATAAATAAATAAAAATGAATAAATAAATAAATAAATAAATACATTAATGAAAGAATTGTAATAACGAAATGAAAATACATCTATATATGTATGCATTTGTTCGTCCTGAGGTACTTGTGGACCCGGAATTGTTTGGGTACATTTTTTTTCGGTAGGAATGTGTTCCGTGGTCTAATTTAAAATTGGGCCACCGTCGACCTTGACAGGGTTGGGTTATTGGCCATTTGATCGAATGGTTTATGGACGGGTACTCGAACGACCCTAGTTGATGGATCACTGCTCGTTCGCGCTCGCTCGATCGGTTTACGTATCGTTTGGTAAGTAGAGAAATAAAGACTCTGATGACCGATGCCTCGTTAAACGTCGAAGCAACCACCTCACCCAACTTCCGAGCAATAAATAAGACGTCTCGACCGATTAAGATTTGAAATCCTAATCGCCCACCTTTTCGTGAAACACGAAAACGCCGACATTTTCCGGTTTCATTGAAAACAAACATTTATTCTCAACCTTTGTTGTGCGCATCTTTGGAAAATAACGTATTGTGCACATGAGGTATGTCGTACCCCAGCAAGTTCAAAGATGTTTTACGAGCACACTGTTCGACATCTTCACTTCGAAAAAATACTGAGTACTTTGGGAAGCTTCTCAAATAAGACCTCAGACTATGTCATGGCCCGAGTGCACAACGAAGGTTAAAAATTCGTTGCAATACTTTTTTTCTCGAGAGAATAACATTCATGTTTTTAAGAAATTTCAAACAATATTTTCATTCACGATATTCATGATATAAAATGCAACTGAAATATATTTCAGCTGCATGAAATTCGGAAATCTATTTATTCTCGTCCAAAGCAGTAGGAAATTTTTTTTCCTTATTTAAATGTTAATTTAATTTACGATATTGGCAAATATATATTACAATTTTCCGAAATTCGAAAAATCAAATAATATTTATCGGAATGATAAAAAAAATAAGTAATAATGATCTCATTGATAAAATGATGTATACGAGTGAAGGGGTGTACTCACGCTCCAAGATTCTTGATGGCGCTTTCTTCGTTGACGTCGAGATAAGCCGGTGCGGGATAGCAAACCGCTGGTATCTGTTGGGACGGACATGGCAGAGCCAGGGCGAATTGGGCGGTGGGCCGATGTGCACGAGACGGCGAGTTGCTGCTGTGTCTAGACAGAGTTTCCGGCGAGACGATTACCGCGGACGGTGAAGCTGGGGATGGCAAGGCTGCGGGTAGTCCCGGCCAACTGCGCAAAAAATTCACAAAGAAAAACTATAGAAAGATGAAAATTTAAAAAGATAAATCAATTTGTTGAGAAAAAAATTAATGTAACACAGCACTTTCGGTACATGTTGAGGTATCTATAGCAGATTATTCGAACATACAAGTCATGGATGCGAGCTTGCGGTAGAAAAAAAAATCGTAGAACAGAAATTTATACCATTATACTATATTGACTATTTGTGTTATCAAACTTTAACCAATTAAAGTTCCAGCATGTGAATAATCCTACAGTCGCTAACGTTGCTTCCAAAACAAACGTGAGAATACCAATTGACATCAATGCCTCGAATGATAATTGCAAAATTTCTGTATCGATTAATCAAACGACGATGCGACGAAGGCTGCGTAGCAGTTTCACACGAATTCTACTCGAACGCCAAGTGTTTTGGTCTCACTTTTCGACGAGTTTGCGCCACTTTTCTCAACGAGTTTCACCTCTTCCTCCTCTTCCGACCACCCCAATCCCGCCCCCCGCACCCTCCCTGATAGCCGAGGAGTCTGCTACGTAATTATCGTGTTGAAACGACGTATTTGAGAAGTTAAGCGAAACTCCCGCTTCTTATCGTCGTATCTCGACCCGGCTATTCGCCTTTCCTCTCTCGGCCTTTACCCCTTCATCCTCCTGGAAGTCGTTCGCGCGCAAACCTTGTCCGCCTCCCCCCCGTGCGCCGTAAACTCTACGGGAGGGGGGAGGGGGTAGATACGTCCCTTCTCTCTCACACGTACGAGAGCGCATCGACGTAATGACAACCGTCGAGCTTGCGAGCCAACGCGCACTCAAGCTTTCCGGAAGGGTAGCAGCTTCGTCCGTCTTACTCAGCATTTATTTATGTTTTTATCTTTTTCTCTCATTTTTTTTTTCTTTTTCGAACGAATAATTACGCAGTTTCAGAGAAACGGCCGGGGCCCAGAAGAAAGAAGAAAGCTTCGCAAACTCGGAGCACACCGGGGCAAAGTGACACAACAACGATGGAAGGGTTTTAGGGTGTGCGGAATCGTGCGAACCACGATTCGGTTTGACTATTCGCGTGCCTGTTTCACTCGCTGGATGTATATAACGACGAGGGTGAAGGAATCGACGTCAGGGAATGAGGAACTCTACGTAGAAAAGAGACAAAAAAAATGAAAGAAAAAAAAACTTATGCAAAGGAAGACGAAGGAGTGTTAGGGAGGCAAGGGTTAGGAAAGGGGTTGAAGAGCTCTTCTTCCCGGCCAAAGGATCCCTTCGGCAAGTCATCCTGCACCCTCTCTTGTTCTTTACCCGAGCCACTGGTAACGCCAAACCCCCCCATATAAGACTTCTTTCAGCTCGAACGTTTGTCCTCCCTTCTTTGCTGATGATTTTTTATTTAAAAATTTTTTTTTCGCCTTTTTCTTCTTCTCCTTCTTTCAAATTTTTCTTCGTCACTTTCGCACCCATTGCGACTTCAACGAATGAAGTGTTGTTATGTTTTTTTTTCTTTCCGTGTATTTTGTTAGAGAATATAATGAAACGATTTGTTGCCGACGAGCAAAGGCTCCGAGGGTGAGGCGGATTCGTGTACATTTTTTTATCGCCCGAGGCGAGATTTTGCAATATAGCGGGAACGAGTTTAAGGTATGCAGGTCGAAGGTACCTGAGGGATGTTTCCTTGATGAGCATTTTTTTGGTGCGTTTGGTTTCTTATTTATTTATATTTTTATCTTTAGAACGATTTTTTTGATAATTATTGGTGGTGGGTTGATTGATTTTTGATCGAGCGATTTATCACAACCGGATTACACAATCGCGATGGAGTTTGCGTTCTCATGGCGCGACGACGAGACGCTACGAGCCCGCATTTCTGACTGACTGAAATAATCGGCGTTGTCGTCGTCGATCGTGATAGCAAACGGTGCGTCTCCGTCATTTAATTCGAGCTGATACCGAGGTTGCTCGGTTGGCTATCGGACGCGTACTGGGGGGAGGTGCTCAGCCCAGAGCTTTCGTCCTTTTTCATTTTATTTTATTTATTTCCGTTTCGTTTCATGATTCGATCGAATAGCAGAATTATTATTGAACAAAAAAAATTTTTTTTGGTGCACGGAAATTATTATTATATTAACTAAATATATACAAACATATTTTTCGATTTATTTTCGTCTTCCTTATTCAGTTTTTCGTTGCAAGATTCATAAAACTACCCGATTTAGAAAAAAAATTATTTTCCATTTCACGATTATCAGGTTTCTGATCGATATGCGATTTGAAAAACTGATTTCTAATAAATAATTAATTTTGTTCCGTCGTCAGAGAATTAATTAACAGAATCAATGAAAAAAATTCACTAAATAATAATAATAAAACAAATATAGAATCATAAATATGTAGTATTTCAATATTATAAAAATATTGAAGAAAATATCGTAGCGATCTGTATTCGGCATATTCGTAGGATGTCAATTAAAGTGCGAACGCATTTGTAACAGCGTCGATGGTCGATGGTCAGATTCTTGGAGCGAGCACCTCATTACCCTCTGCGTCGAGCGCGACCAGTTTTATGACGACAAACTTGAGGATAATCGCCGGTTTACCTAACATTCAAGCTCGGTCGATCCGGTCAACGCGAAGTTTTGTGAAAAGCAATAAAGTCATTAACGACCGGAGCTTCAGCCGATGCCGGATTAACTACTGCACTCGTTCCGCACAATAGAAGCGTCGCCGAGTCTCCCGAGTTCAATATTCAACACCGAATATTTTACGTTAGCCTCGAGTCGAGAAAAGATGCGCCATTTGCATTTCAAAGAAGAAAAATAAAAATAATAAGAATGACGATTCAAATGAAAATTTTTCTTTTCGCTTGAATAAAAACAGGGACAGTGAATTTGCACAAGATCTTATGGTAGAGGCAATATTCACAGTTAAGATTTGAATAGTAATCATTGAAATCATAATATAATACATTATTCAAATGACCTTCATAAATTTAACAAAAAATATCTATTTTACAAAGTACAATATCAAAACACGCATTTGATTGTGGGGCATTTGCGTTTAATTTGCAACATTATTATGCTGCAATAAGGAACCAAGCGGACGAAGAGTATACGATGTTCGTTTAATGCGATGGCATTCATCAACAATATTAATAAGTAGAAAACTATCAAATTTCCCGAACACGTATTAACTCGTTATTAACGACAATTAATAATGATAATAATAAATTTAAACTCGCGAATGGGGAAGTTACTTGGGTGGCTCATAAAGGGTCACACACAAGATAAACATGGATAGCTATAGGTATTACTAGCCATAGGCACCACCAACCATAAGCCCACTAGTTTAATGTTTGTTTTCATTTCTGTTTTTGCGGTACCGATCCACGTCTGTATACTGAACTCCATTTTAATCGGTAGATAAACGGGAAAACGGGAGGACTGTGACATACAGACGGACGAACAGACTGACCGAAACCATAAGGGTTCCTAGATTCCTACGGAACCCTAAAGACTTCGAAAATTGTGTAACGATATTCTTGTGGATACAATTTCATACGTATGCTTATTATATTAAGTAAATAATTATGTGCTGTCGATAAGAAAAATTATCTATGGAATCAGATAATTAGTTCGATCTTTATAAATGTTGCCGCAATTCGTTATTATTTCATTCCTTAGTTTATGCGAAATTATCGTTCGACGGTGTGCGAAATACGAGCTGCTCGATCACGTCGACCAATCGCTGCACCGAGCGCTCCTGCCACGTGGGAGTGTCCGCGCTCCGATTGGCCAAGCGTTCCCCACGCTAGACGCGTCGCTAACGGTCTCCGCACGATATATAAACACTCGCACTTATATATTCCGTGCCATTGTGTCTCAAACAACGAACACGTAGTACAATCATCGAACTTACGCTTCGACAACATTGCGAAGAATTATTTTCGGAAAATTAATTATTTAAAAAATAATCGGGATTTTGTTCGACTGTAAAAAAAAAAACAAATTTGAAGTCCCACAACTTGGGAAAACGAACGTATAGCAAAATTATTGAGCTTCCGATCTCATTGAAGCGCTAAAACGTATCTGCTCAACATTTTTAATTCATTTTGATCAAAAAGTGCAAAAAACAATACAACTCGAACCTCCACATCGTGTCAACGTATTTTCGCAACATTGAGATTTGCTTCGAGTGCCGAAACAAGTGCCGAAACCGTACAACGCAAAAGTACGGCTAAAAAACTTTGACTATACAAAAAAAACGGTATTCGCTGAAAATTGTGACTTGTTTCGCGTAAAAAGTGCTAAAAAACGGTGGACATAAAAAGTCGACAAATTAGAACAACGAACAATTTAAATACACGACGAATACACAATTGTTGTGTTTCCACCCCGACTGTAGTGCAAAAACTTATTTCCTCAAAATTCTAATTCGTTCTGAGTGAAAGGTGCAAAAACAATATAACGCAGAAGTGTAGAAATTTAAGAACACGAACGCAAAGTACAATCGTCGAGCTTTTGTTTCGATTACGAAACGCGAACTTATTTGTTGACAATTGTAATCTGTTCCAAGTTAAAGGCGCCGCGGCTTTGGACAACGATAACACAACAAAATCTTTGAGTTTTCGCTCCAACGATATTGCAAAACCATTTTAGCTTAAAATCGTAATTCTTCTCCACCAAAAACCACCCAAACGTTACGAATTCAAAAAAATCTCCCGAATAAATCGTTTCAACGATGAACGAAATATATTCGCAATTCAACACTTCGCAATTGATACTGATAGGTCACGAAAATTTCGCGGTATGGCAATTGGCCGTGGAAGCATTATTGGCAACGAAAGGATGGTTGGGAGCGATAATCGGTGATCCTTCGCAACCCACGGATCCCACCATCGACGTACTAGCCCGAAAATTGATCGTCGATTCCATCGAAGCTTCCAACTACATTCACATAATGTACACGAGAACCGCGAAAGAAGCTTGGGACGAGTTGCGAAAGGTCTTCGGTGGTTCGGGATTGACCAGAAAAATCGGTATACTCAAAAGCATGACGCCCATACATTTGAAAGATTTTCCAACGATGGAACAATACATCGATTACACCATAAAAGCGTCGTTGAAGATTCGACGAATGGGAATAGAAATGTCGGACGAGTGCATCGGCATGCAACTGCTCGCCGGTTTGACCAACGATTATTGGAAATTGATCGTCGAACTCGATCGAACGAAAGCCATCGTGACCCCGGATTTCGTCAAAGCTCTGTTGCTCAATCAATTTCCATTCAACAAAACCCTCAAAACGTTCAACGACAATTCTCCGTTTCGTTCGAACGAGCATTGTAAAACAAAAATAAAAATTCCAATCCCATCCGCGAACACGTTCAACGTTGATTCGGGATCAAACGATCGCGTCAAAGACGGTTTGTTGATGACAAAAAATTCCAAGGACTCGTACCATCGTCGAGGATCATCGAACCTGTCGAACCTTCGACCGGAAGAAGCGGGATCGAGCAGTGGCTATTCGAGTCCTTCGTCGGGCGTTTTGTCACCACGAGCTTTACCAACGAGAAAAGATCTCGAGGTCGAGGTACTCGGAGGTCACGGAGGTTATTACGAAGGTTACGTGAGCGATGTTTTCGAAGACAGCGTGGAAATCACCTTTGGTACCGAATATCTTTCGACCGTAAATTCTTCGTTCATCGACGTTCGTTTGGTTTCCCACGACCTTGAAACTACATTGTTGCAAAAGGGCGAAGATATCGAAGTTCGAACGCGCATAAGCGATTCTCATCCTTGGGGATGGTGGAGAGCCAAGATCGCGAGAGTAATTGGAAACGGTTACGTCGTTGTGGAAATTCCCGGATGGCTCGGATCGAAATTCGGACACGACGAATGCGTCGAGGTCGGTCGTGTTCGGACGCCCAATCGCAACGGACCAATAAGCTCGGGAATGTTTCACAAGAGAGAAATTTTGGTACCCGAGGAACAACGGGAAAGCGCGAAGTCGGAAAATGTTCATCGAAGTTTTAAGAGAGCCATCGGAGCGGCCAGTTGCCGATACGTGCCGGAAAGGGGTGTTTTGTTGCTGATTTCTCGAAACGACAATTTAAAATCGTTGGGCAGCTGGATAAACGAGAAGGTGTTCGGGGAAAAACCGGTGAATTCGGATTGCGCGGGACAATGTGGGGTTGCGGAGAACGTTGAACCCCGATTTTACACGTTTTTCTGAATAATGCGGCTTTGTCCGAGGGATTTGCGGGGAGTTAGTTATCCTTGTGGAATTATCTTGATTTTTGTACATTGACGAAATTTTAAAGCGTAGACGATGGAAGATTCCGTAGATCTTTCTGAATAATGCGATTGTGGGAATTTGTGAATTTGTGAGGATCGTGGAAGGATTTGCATGTGAGCGCGGTGACGAAATTGTCGAACGTAAGATCGTATATGCGGTTGTACTACTTGAATGAAATATATATGAATATATATTTTTTAAAATTGTGAATAAATATTTTGTATACTCAAGAATATTCGTTGTCGCATTTCTTTTTCTGCACTGTTTTGAGGTGGGGGGTATTTTTTTTTTCTAATTTTATATTTGAAGGAGGAAATTGGTTGAACTTTGAATTTTTCTTGTGAAATTTTGGGGAGGAAGAAAAAGTTGTAAATTATAAAATCTTGCGAGTGAGTTGCTTCTTTTTTGGAATTGATCAAATTGGGGATGCAATGCAAAGGGAAATTGTGGACGAAAAACTGAAAAGAAAAATTAAAAGATTAAAATTGTTATTAATTTCGAATTTCACTACCGGTCTTGACCAAATAAAATATCCAGCACCGTTTAGTGGATTTTTCGTCTTCGTATAAATGATTCGATTTGAACCAAGTTTCTGAAAAATCACGAAAATACAACTTCCGCCAAGAGAAAACAAAAAATACTGGTAAATAAAACGATGTGAAATTCAACGAATATTAAATTCTCTAAAATCAGGAATTTAGTTACATATTTTTGTAGAACGAATTATTTTTCGTGTAAAAATGAAGCCTACACGTCCGAGAAAACAATAATAAAAATTGAAGAAAAAATATTATACAAATCTTATCTTATTTCAATATCATTTTCAGTAATTCAATATTTTCCATTTTTTTTAAATCCAATCTTCCAATATTCGTAATATTTCGATATCTTCAATTTCTCCAATATTTCGATATTTCTAAATCGTCAATATTTCTATATCTGTATCTACGATATATCGATATTTCAATAGCTTCGATTTTGCTGTCGCCAAACTTGTGGAATAACCAATAATCGTCCGGCAACGTCGCAACGTAACCTCCGCAAACGTCGGGAAGGGACCAAACCCCGTGGAGAATTTAGCTCGTTCGATATCCGCCGGAAGTAATGGAGTTCCGTGGATGATTACCACAGCGGATGGGTTGCGAAACGTTTGCCCCGCGCGTTGCGTCTATCGAATAGCTCGGAAACCAGAAATTCCTCGTTCCACGGAAACGTGAATGATTCGACGTACAGGAGGGATGAGAAATAAGGGCGAGACAGGGTTTTCCGCTCGATCCGGACTCGTCAGCGTTGGGAGGAAATGAAAAAATAAAAAATGATAAACGATGATGAAAAATTTACTTTGGAAAAGTAAACGTTGTAATCGTTGGGGTGGAAACGCGATCTCGAGATTACGAGCTGGGAGAATCGTTAGGGCGAAAGGGTTTAGTCCCCGGGCGAAAAGGTTTGCTCTCCGGACGACATTTGCACGATGCATTCTGCGCCAACTCGACCCGTCGGCCCAACCTCGAAGCTTCAGTATTCGCGACAAAAATATTTATACCTTCGTTACGACCCTAAAACCCGATGCAGCTAATTTTTTTTTTCCGTTCCAATCCTCGAGGTTTTGGGGTAATTCTTCGTTTAATCTTGAAATTTGTATGGATCAGAACGTGATCGAATTGATGAAACATCTTAACGAATTCGAATAATCGAAGTGTAGGTCATTAGAAAAAATTAGAAAAAAAACGCGATGATCTGTAATAGACGTTAAAAAAATAGTGAGATTCATTCAACTATGCACCGCCGTACGAATCCATTTTTTTCAAGTACCTTAAACATTTTTTTTTTCAATCAATAAAAAAAAGAATGAATCTAATTAAAGCTTCACTGAGAAAAAATTTGAAACCAATCCCCTAAACCTGTTATTGATGACGAAAAAGCAGTATATACTTAAAAAGATCGCCGATGAGAGTTTTAATTATTTTTTAAGCCCAAAAAAGACTATTTGTATTCCTTTTCGTGGTTTCGTTGCTTGGTGATGGTTGTTAATGATGTTGATGAACTTACTTGGACGGTTTGTCGACTGGTTGGTAGCCAATAGCACCCGGAATAATTAGCTCGGGATTTCTCATGCGACAGCCAGCAGTGGCCTCGAGGGATGATGCTGTCGATGCTGATCCCGATGCTGATGCTGCGGCTGCTGCTGCCGCTGCCGCGGCTGCTGCCGCTTTCTCCTCTTCCTCCTCCTCTTCTCTGAGCTCCTCGGAGGCTTCCTCCGGTATCGTCGTGATATCCTCGAGCGGTGGAAATTCGTCACCGTTCTCGTCCATACCTCCGTCAGGTATTGGATCCGAGTTATCGTTCGGTCGAGCCACTTCTTCGATATCCGAGTCTATGCCCTGTAATTATTTTATTTATTTAGGTTTTTTATATATCTTTTTTTTATTAATCCATTAATAACGATCAGAACTTTGTAGTCTGGGGTCCCAATTTATTCTAGAGTGCGACGGAAGATTTTTTTTTAGACGAGTTCGAATGATAAGAAATAAAAGTTAAATATTTCAATTGAAAAATTTAGATTTTAACAAATATTATAAATGAGAAATAGAATAAATTCATTTTTTCGCTCAATTTTTTAATTCAAGCAATGTCAAAATAAATAATTCATAGATATAATTTCATCTTTATTGAATACAACCCGATTTTTAAAAAAAACATCTCGCGCCTCACAATTTAATAACAAAAAAATAACGTCAACTTCCAAAACGAAAAATACTCCAAAACAATTTGAAAAAACCCCGAAGAAAAATGTTTGCAACGAAATTTACGATCCAAACTGCGCCCTCGTAACAATTTTATCGAGAAGCCGGGACAGGTCGGGGGTTCCCGGAATTCATTGGTCGAAGGGTCTTTGAAGTCGCGTAAGAACCATCAGGTGCGAGGAGAGCACGTACCTGAGCAAAGTCCATGTAAAACGAGTCCCTGGAGTCGGAACTGCCTCGGCGTAGCCGAAGGCTCAGGTCGGGGCTGCTCTCTCCCATCTTGTCTTATCGTTCTTCCCCCTTCCGTCCTCCCTCTCCCGCACTTTTTCTCTCCCTTCTTTCTTCCTTCTCTTTATCTTCCTTCCCTTTCCAACAAACTTTGTACCTACGCGTTTATTACACCGCGTAACATTACCCCGTCTCCTCTCTCCCTTCTCGTCTCTTCCAACCACCCTCGCACCGACTCTCTGCACCAACAAAAAATAACCTTTGTCTTTTTTTTCCGTCTTCTTCTTCTTCTTCTTTCTCTCTCGTTTCTTGTTTCTTATCCACGTCGAGCCCACGCGCCTTCAGCACGCGCCCCGTGAATTCTAAAGAGCCCACGCTGCTACACCCTTCACGCATATCCGCGGATGAGTTTGCTGGCTCCAGCGCCCCGAACAATTGCCCTTGAATGATGGATCATCGTGTCTTCGGACCGGCAAAGCTCATCCGCTTCCGGTTTTTTTACAAACTCTCTTCGATATACGCTGTGTATGGAAACAATATTTTTTTTTGGCTTGTTTGTTTGTCGTTGTAACTTTCAGGTTTTTTTTCATATTGATCATATTGATATTGATTGATTGATAGAATGATATCGAGATTTATAATCCATTTTTTTCTCGCGGTCACTCACTGGCACGTGTTTGTTTTATGATTTTGAAGCAATTATTGAGAAAAATGTAGGTGGAGTAACGAAATAATTATATAGACATGATGTATCGATATATATATTACAATTTGGATATAATATCGATATATTATTCTCATACAATTATTTTATAGTCCCAATTATAATAATATTATGGTTTTTCATGAGAATAGCTCTTTGCATTGTGCTATGAGATAATTCATGTAGATTGTGAATTATTAGAGATCGAGGTAGAAACGATAATGAATATTATTCTCAAATAAATAATATCATTACCATTTATCAATAATTGATTCTTTAATCTGAACAATATAATAATCTTCATCTACATGAATTATAAAGTTCAAAATATCACTATAATAACAATGGTTATTATTATAATTATAATTTATATCTTTCTCTGCGATAAGAATCTCGGATAATTTATATATTAATTTCAGTAATATAATAATATTTATCAACGTGAATAATGAATTATAAATCATGAATAACAATTATCATCATTCCTATTTTTTTCTTCATTCATGTTGGAAAATGTGGGAAATATTGTAAAAATATATAATTTTGTAAAAAAAAAATCTTCGTACCCCAATAAAATAGCGGTTAAAGTTGAAACGAGATCCGAGTTTCCGGATGTCGATCGAGCTCGTCGGTCGAACGATCCGCGTTCAACATCTTTCCCGAGACGACTGTACGATCTCGTGGCGGGATACGTCCGGGGACCCTCGTCGGTCGTTCCGCCGAATGCTTTATTACTCGTACGTCGCATCGAATCCAACCCCCCATATAAAACTACCCTCTCGGCTCGGCGACGTCGGGATGTTCTAAGCTCGAGGACCGTCAGGCGAACTATCGTTCTGCACGTACGTGGAAAAACAAACAAAGAAAAAGAAGAAATATCAGACACAAAGGAATTTCCCCGTAAATGGAGAATTATTGTATCGTCGATGGGATGATAAGATTCCTCTTATTTTTCTCATATTTCTTCTTATATTTCAAGATATCTCTCTGTTTTCGGATACAGCATCCGTCTAGTTATCATTTTTTTTTTTTAATTACTTAAAATTAATTTCACGAGGAGACAACAAATAAAATAAATTATGATATCGATTGATACTCAAAATCCAATCGAGTGATGTGGAATAGATTCAATCGAAATGTTTTTTTTTTCAACGCCGCGAAAAAAATTTATTTAAAATATTTGAATCAGGTTGGGAGGCAAATAGAAAAATCGAATGAGATCCGGGCGGCGAGCCCGGGCAAATACACCCTCGTTAAATATGTACAATCTACATCGATCAAGTTACACGGCATTCCGCCCAACCCCCTCTTTCATCCCCCCCTCTCATTAATAATGAATAAAATATAAATTCGAAAAAAAATTCGGAAAACTAAAAAAAAAAACAAAAAAGTTAAAAATAAAAAACTGTCAACTCACTTGCAATCCGAGAAGCATATCCGTGACGAGTTGTCGTGGCATCGTAGATTGTTTATATCCAAAATCGAAGAACAATATCTTCACCTGCTAACTGCGCATAGACTCCGGTGTCGTCTTCGCCCTTCCGAGACATCCCGGGATTCTCGACGGCCTCACCCCTCTCTCACCCATCTGACGATTTATCTTTGAAAAAAAAAATTGATTCAAAAGTTCAGATCTATTTTGCATAATTCTTAATATCATCGAATTTTTAATAACAAAATTTTTATAATAATTTTCGTTTCTCTTCATTCGTTTTATCGTCGTGACATTAATTTTACATCTACTGCGAATTAATTTACGAGCGAAAAATTGTAGAAAAAAATGAATCAAAAAATGAAAATATAAAAATACGAGACGACGCACAAGACGCGGACCATGTGAGGATGCATGTGGGAATGTGAACGTGACTGTGGCACTGCATCGAGCGTATACTTGTAGCCCGCGAGGGCGAGCGCGCCGGGTAATTCACGACAACAACCGTTGGAACGTCTCGTCAGCCCCGGCGACGAGTCAATGGTGTAGTAAGAGCAACGACGGGGCCAGTGGAACCCTCGTCCACGAGAGAATCCCCCGTTGAATTCTCGTTCCTTTACCATGTGCGCGTATACGTGCGGGATAGCGTCTGTGACGGGATTGCGAGGCTGTGCGGGTGAGCGAGAGCCTGTGGGGAGGGGAGGGGGGATATTCGCGGAGGGTGGAACGAGGGCGGAAGCGCGCGCGCGGTACACGCGTGCTCTCCGGTGTCTTTGGTTACTCCGGTAGCTCGTACTATTTCAACCCTTATTTTTTCGTTGTTTTACTTTATCTTATATTATTTCTGTTGGGTTTATTATTATTATCACAATTTTAAAAGGAATTTCAAGAGTTATAAATCATTTTTCAGTCATCCTATTTGAATTGACTGTCATTGGTTATATTGTTCTAGTTTTAGTATCATTATTATTGTAGTTGTTGTTTTTTTATATAATGATTAACTTTTCTTAATATAATCTTGATATTGACGATAAATGTATTTACATGTACGTACATTAATTGCTATATTGACGTGTTCGATTATTTAGTATTATTTAAAAAATGTATTTCTCTGTTGTTTTTCGATCATGATATTGAAACAATGTCGTTAAAAAATACATATATCAATTATGATAGACGCTGAAGTGTTCAGTTATTATTTTTTTTATAAAAACTTTGATTATCATTATTTTCGACAAATAATATCAACACAATAACAAAATATCGTAAAATATTATTTCGATGATAATAAAAATCTCGTTAAAACACGTATGTATACCATCTATATATATATTTAATTAATATATATATTATTTAATATATATTCAATATATATATTATTTAATATATATTTAATATATTAATATATAAATATATATATTTTATTTGCGGAAGACGTTGACGTGTATTATTGTTTATTATTATAATTGGTATTTACGAGGAAGAGTGTTAATTCACGACCGGTAAAACGACTTCGCAGGCTCTTTACCGAATCAATTTAACGTCGAGACACGACGAAATTTTCGCACCCCCGAAAACCGGTCCACGCGAGGCATCGACATGTTCGTAAAAGCGAGGCTGCAATGAGCCCGGGCGTTTCGACTCTGGCGCCGGGCCGCCAATCGTCTGCCCTCGCCCCACTACAGGATTTCGGGGGTTGCTTTTCCACCACCACCACCACCACCACGACCCTCTCCTTCCTCCCCAACGACGTCTGCCGCGGTTCGGTGCCGATATGGACCACTCCGAGTTTGTCGATTTTTTTTATTTTTATTTTCGTTTCTTTTGAAATAACGATGATTTTTCAATTGTGGGGGGGGGTAAAGGTCAATGAATTTTTGAAAAAAGTTTGACTTATCGGGAAAACGTTTATTAATGGGAAAACCACCCCTTCTTTACTTTTGGTCGCATAAGCGTTTGAAAAACGAAAACGTGTTTATTTGTTTATATTATTTATTTCATTTTATTTATTTTTTTTTTTATTTTTTTTCGAAGGGTTTTGAGGCATTAGTTTATTTTTCTTACAAATCTTAATTCTACAATAAAGATTATCGTTATAGCGTAGAACATTAGAATGTTTTCGATATATACATAGTTTTCTTTTTTATTTAACTTATCCACTATATATGTTCGATATATATGCACGTATATATATGTGGGATGGTGCGCGGTATTGCAACATTGATCGATGAATTCCGATTTCCATATTTTTTTTGTTCAGTTTTTACAACTTTAATTCCTTTCCAATTCTGGCACCAGTCGATTATTCGTCCGTTATTTTATTTTTATTTTTGAATATCCTTGATTTCGGACACTCACATCAATTTCCGAGACATTTTTGCCAAGCAAAACCTCCGCAACTCATCGAGATGATGAAGTAGATCACAACCTGCGTTAACAAGAATTATTTTAACGATTTTATTTAATTTATACAGCAAAAATATAAATAGTGTAATATTATTAATTTTTTTTTTGTATTTATGGCCAAAAGGAATATAAAAATTGATGATAATTTTTCTTGTAAATTTTTTCGTACGCGCTGGAGGCTCGAAAAAGGGAATTGATGCGACTCCTCGAAAGAATTATAAAATAATAGAACTATTTATTTTTGTTGAAACGATTTTCGTTCCTAGTTCTTGTTTCTGGTATTGATACATTTTTTGCAGCGAATAATTCGAGTGAATAAACTTACCACGAGTATGCCAGCGACGATTACGTAAAGCTTGACGCTTTTCCAGAACAACGATCGGGATAAGTTTCGACTGGTGCTTCTGAACGTAACAGACTGTGACGATTGAATGGAAAAAGATTAATAACGTTATTGCATAAAGAATATTTCGTCCTAATTCCATTTTCAAACGGCCAAGTAACGTCTGGAATCCTCGGAGATGATGTGCAAGTACTCGGTCGATAAAGGAAACTGTAAAGCAGTTTTGTCGGACGCCATTTATATTTCCATTGAAAGACGAGAACGATCGACTGCGTTTCGCAATTCTGCAGTCAACCGTTCTCGGTTTTTATCCGAAAGGTCAACGCTGATGAAAAACAACGAGTTGGGAGGATGAAGCTATCTGTCTTGTTTTTTTTTTTTTTTTTTCAGCAATCTGAGAGGAACAATCGATGTTTGACACATCATCTTAAGGTAACCCAGAGACGTTGTTTGCGGTTTAAACGATAATGAATTTTTTTTTAAAGTTTTGAAGTGAAGCTTGGATGCTTTGTTAATATTAAGGGGCAATGAAACTCACGCTTGCAGTCAAATTTTCAGTCTTGTTAACGAGAAGCTCCAAACGTTCTCCTCTCATTGCAATATTGTCTATGTTTCTGACCATTATGTCTTTCAACTCGTCCAGCTCACCGTGAACCTTCGACAACGTGTCAATGTCCTTGGAAGTGCTGTAGTGTTTCTGCAAATTCGAACAAACTTTCATTACCGTTTGTTTGACTTAAATCTAGAACTAGAAAAAGAATAATTACAATAAAATGCTTAGAGCACTTGAATTGACAGTCTAGGAAATTTTAATTCCAATTCCCTGGAACGTTTTAAAAACGAATTTGTAGAATGTTGGATAAATTTTTCATTTTTTTGTGAATCAAAAGAGAACCGACCGATGAAGGATTGAAAAAACTTTCGAAAAATTGAAAGCGTATTGTTCATGATGAAAGATGGAAATAAATTCTGACCATTTCATTGGCTAATACCGATGAGAACTCCGTGTTCATGGCATATGGCAAAGCGTTGACAACGTCTTCGCCGTAAGCAGCTTTGAATCTTCTTTTGATCTCATTTAGAAATAAAAATGCTCTGGATCTCTGAAAATCCTACAAGAAAAATGGAGAACGTGCGCAAATTATGGACTGGATAATTTTGAAATGTCATTGCACAATATTTGATGTACGGAAAGAGTCATACATCGTCGGAGATGCACATGTAAATTATTCCATTTTCATAGATGTAGTGGAACAAGTAAGGACCCTGTGTGTACGTGAGTTTGTCGTTCTCCGGCGGTATTTTTGCCAGAATGTGTTCGGTCACGTCCTCAAAATTGCCGGTGCAAGTGGCATGCTTGGCCAGCACCGTGATGCCTCGCGACACGAGACTGTAGAGCAGCGGCATGATGAATCCTAAGATTTATAAAAAAATTTTGGAAATTAATATATCCTGACAATGAAAATTTAGAGTATAAACGTATTTCAGAGTTTTGTATTCGAAATTGTAATTTTTAATTTGGCCGAACGTTTGGAATGAGCATTACATTTGGAATGATAATTATTTTCATAAACCTTCAATGTACTAGATTACGGGAGTATTGGAATTCGGTCATAATGCATTTGATAATACCTTTCAAATCTAATTGCTATAATTTATTGTGAACAATGGACCAGAAATTAATGAATCTTCAGATATATGATTATCATGGCATAGTTTGAATTTTCATACTTCCACAATAATTATGAATGAAATAATAACGAATAATTATTCATAATGTCGTTAAAAATTATCATATTATTATTATTATTATTACTATTATTATTATGTGATATTACAATAAATCTTGTGCCAAATAAGCAGGCACAAAGCAAAGCTCACTAATACCTTGACCGCTCGATTCATCGAGCCAAAGCCTAACAGAACCAAAGACTCGTGCAGATTAGATAACTCGGTAAGCCCAACTCATAACCGCGGTACCGATTTAATTAACAATTAAAAAAAAATGAAATATAAAAAAATTGAAGAAAAAAAAATTAATTATTTACAAATTTTCCACCTCCAACATCGTAAAAATTGCACAGATCTTTATGTCAATTAATTCTTCGATCTCAACTCCATTTCCATGGAACGTAACAACAAAAAAAATGACTCACTTTCGACAAAAAAAATCGTATTCAATTCTTAGAATGACAGCTCACTCTTCCCAGATGGTTGTTATTGTTTCGCTAAAAGCCGTAGAAACCCAAAACAACAAAAGAACCAACGAAAAAGAGCGATATATAGATATTTCACCGTAACACGGACAAACGTAGACGTTAATTCACAAACGCATTTGCATGATTCAGTGTTCCTCGATCATCCGACGAAATAATCGCACAAACGTCACGGTCAAAACCATCCTCCTCTGGTGATAGCGTTGCGAGTGCAATCTTTGACGAGTCGCAGTTCGCAATAGCGAATATTTATCCAATCGACGACGGTGCTCATTTTATGTGCGGAGACCGAACCAAGACGGGGAAACTCAAATTGTCAAGAGCTCGCTTCGAATTAGTTAGGGACAGGAATACTGAGGTCGCTAGTGTGTCTGCGGCACTGATACTGGATAGTGGAAAGTGGAATGTGGAACGCGCACTGCCGTGGTGGGGGCCGTAGCGCGGTAGCGGGCGGTAAAGTAGTTTACCGCCCGCTGGCGGCGTGCGCTGGAAACGCCCACTTGCTGCCGGTAGCACATGCGCGCAACGCCGCGTTTTCAACGGGGATCGGACAAAAAAAATATTTCATTATTTTAAAAAACAGTAGAAATTTCGGAGCAGAGAAGTGAAGCCGAGATTCAAAATATTTTCACTATTTTTATTAACTTCATTGTGACGAATATGTACTATTACTTAACAAATACATCGAGTATCTGCTCAGAACTTTGCTATTTTTCTCATTTCTCATCGGCGTTGTATGCTTAAACCGCGATCGCGGTAAGTTTTTCATTATTACAATACAAATCGCACTCTTTATTAATTACAATCTGCGATATGTACTGAACGGAAATGCGAATTTGTCGTACTTCGTTCACATATTCGTACATCGTATATTCAAGTACGCATTTATTTTTTATTTATCTTAACCTAAACTTTAAAAATCTAAACCTTTTTTTCCCCATGTAATAAGTAGTACATATTATGCATTAAATCCATCTTGACCCAACAATATTCTAGAATCCAGCGTCGTCGTAAATATTTCGATTGATTTTTCTTCTTCTTTAATTCGCAACAAGATTTTTTTCCTTTTTCTTTTTTCAAAATTCCTCGTCGAGCCACACGACAACGGTTGCCGGTACTCACATTCGTTCTCCAGCTTTCCCTTCTTTCTTAGAAGTCCGAGAGTTTTCGGTGCTTCGAATATTTACCTAGTTTGTCGATCCAGAAGCGCACAAAGTCTAGAATTTTTCGCCGGGGTGGCTTGAAATCTCTGGCGCCTTCTAGGGTTCTTGCCCAGAGTTTTGCTGGGATTCGGTGATGGGTGGACTGACAGAATTGTCGGTGGGTTCGCGGTAGGATTCTCGTTTAACTGTAGTTCGAAGATTTCCAGTTTCAAGGAAGTCAGGTGTTTCGGTGATCCAGAAAGGCATGTGTTGTCATCTATGATAAACTGTCGGGTTCTTTTTATGCGATTCAAAGGATCTCTGGCGCGTTTCTTATGGGATCCTGCGCCGACTGAGTTCTGGGATTTTGTGGTCAGATTTTTGCTGGGATTTTGTACCTCAGTACAGATCCGCCGGACAATTCTCCTTGTCCAGATCCTCAAACGAATCGTCGAGACAATAACCGACGTCATCCTCGGGCAAAATGTTGAGCGGTTCGACACGTGAGGGGGAAAAGGGTTTTTCGGTACTATTGTTGACATTGGGTGCTTCATTAAAAGAGGGAGGTAAAGTTTTTTCGGTACTATTGTTGGTTTTGGGTGCTTCGGTTGGTGTTTCTTGGCGTGGCAACATAACCGGTATGCGATGTCTAGAGCCATTTTCCTCGTTTTCGCTCGAATAGATTGGGTTCCAGGTAGAACTTTTGATCCTGTAACAATATAATTCCATATTGAATTATCACAAGTAGTGGACACATTTGGAATTTTAGCTAGATGGTGCTTGTTTTTCGTGTTGAGGGCCAATAGAGAAACATAAATATATTTAAACTATTTCGTCGTGTATCAATTGTATTCATTTGTGATTAACAATACAAAGATGTAGCACACGTTTTTGTCGTTGTCCGCTGACTCTTTGAGATTATTCATAGGAATGTGTAACGCTCACTCATGACGGTTTGATCGATGAAGCACCGTCGTGCGTCGTATATTGAATATCATATTCGAAAATAGAGGTTTGAATAGAAGTAAACATTGTTAGCTACCTAGGATCGTTGATGACCGCAGCGAAGAGCAAAACTTCATCATTCATCGTGATCAAAGCGACAAAGGGCCGCTCTACCTTTAGCAGTATTCCTGGTTCCTTTCGTTGACGTTTACGCGGCAGGGAAGCGGCTTCTGAAATAAATTCAAAGTATTCGACTTTTCTGCTTAAGCGGACGAGCAGCATTCGCTGGTATTCACAACAGCGAAACAAACAAACTCGATGATGATTATGATTTTGCTACGTCCGATGCAACACTCTAAAGATAATGTTTAAAGATGTCTCAGGCAAAACTATTCAATGAAAAATAGTTTCTGGTCATAAAAAGGTAGTGACGATCACTGCAACGTTTGTATTTATTCAATAATTATAAGAACGTTATTGAAAGTGTGGGGTTGGTCTCGAAGTTCAGAATTTCATTCGGCCGAAAACCATCCTCACGCGGTACACCAAGCTACGCCACTATATCTACATATACGTTTTCGGCCTAATGAGATTCGGGATTTCGAGACCTACCCAAAGTGTGAATTCGACGCAGAGCTGTGCCCTCGAAAGTGAGAAAACAGACCAAATAAGCTGATCATTTTATTTTTGCGCATTATTAGGAGAGTATTAGTTGAACCGGACTGATCACGAATAGCAAATATTGTTTTTCTAATGATCGCGGAATTAGTTTTCGATACGCTCTTCGGTTAAGATTTCGAAAAACCCCCCCACTCAAACCGACAGCAAAAGCTTTGGAAGCTCACTGGTAACAGCTGCCACTTCGATGACAGCTTTCTGGACGATATCGTTGACAATCAGCTCGGGTCTGCTGACGAAGGGTGCGAATTCCGCCTCCGTTGTAAATATGTTCTTGATTCCTAACTGCAAAACGAATTCAATTGTGAGCTACGGACCCGTAATAATCTCTCTTAATGTCACAGTGACAGTAGCACGAGTTAAAGCTGCGCGGGATATAGCTTTTTTCTTCGTAAAAATTGAAATAGGGATGACAGTCTTAACTAAAACGTCTATTCGTAGGTAGGTTATTTCTCCAGTTAGGTGAATGGAATCACAGAGCTGATTCATTAATTATGGGAATATATGAGACTACGTATTTCATATTGATGTTTCAAACAGCACTTTAGTCGTCTGGAATCTTAACATAACGAAAACTGATGGATTTTGATCTTTAACTCACGGTTTCAAGCGGCGTTCGTAGATGGATCGTGCTATCAAATTTAAATGTCGGCAGAAACAATTCAATATTATTCGTCCGGCATTCAACACCGAACGGACCGAAATCAATAAATTGTATCGTTTCCATCAAATCATCAAGAACGATACGCTTATCCGGAAGAATAATGTACATGGCCACAGAATCGTTGGAGACACGATCGGTAGCCTACAAAAAAGTGTGGACTTATTAGAAATGTTCTCCACTTGGAACAATACGTTTTAGTCGCAAGTAAAAATTCAACGAATTATCACCAATCGGCGGTAGCTATAAGAATTAACCTGATCGCCAACTCTATCACATTGAGCGCGCGTTATCGGCCGCGTTCTGATTTTTCGTTTGGCCCTTATTTTTTCAACTTGGGACTCACCGCGTGAGGAAGTTTGATGACAGTCGCATTATGTGCCTTCAAATAGGCCGCGCAGTATTTGCCGTTAGTGTACACAGCCTTTACCGGGTGGTCCTCTATTCCGTTGACGGAAAAATTCATCTTCGTTGTTTTCGTTGAGTCGAATCGAAATGCCCAGTTGTTCTTGTAGTAGACGGCGTTCATGACTAGGAGCTTTGTCGTATTCTTGATATTTTCTGCTTCGAAGAAAATGATATGAATTAATAAGCGTGAGATACGGCTGGCGAAAAATACCATGAATCGCGTACGAATGTGGGGTATAGCGTGACATTTCGATGTAGCTCCGGCACCCAGCATCCCCGACCTGCTCCGTGATATTTAATATAAAACCACTTTGGGGAAAATGAATAAAATGTAATTTCATAAAAAGCGGATGAAAATTGAAGAAAATGTAACATTATTTAATTGAAACTTTGGAGTTCTGAAGTTTTCGTCCATTGACAAAGCCCGAGAAGTTCGTTCTAATCTATACTATTCTGTAGGTTCTCCTTAAACTTCAAAAAATCTAAGTTTTACATTTTTTTTTTAAAGATTTTTCATTATTTTTATATAAAAGCATCGGAGACTTGAGCGCAAGATCGTGATCGAAGTGCCGTGTAATGTTCCGAATATAAATAAAGAGCGAAGTGAGTGATAAGAGAGCCAATTCACCGGGGTTGATGATTTTTTTGATTCGTTGATT
The DNA here is from genome assembly GCA_963971145.1 of Sussaba pulchella. Lineage (NCBI taxonomy): Eukaryota > Metazoa > Arthropoda > Insecta > Hymenoptera > Ichneumonidae > Sussaba > Sussaba pulchella. The sequence continues at coordinate 19,810,571 of OZ020167.1, read as the reverse complement.
TGTCTTTTCCGCGCACCACTCGTTCATGGTCCCAGGAGTTCCTTCAGGATGAGCAAAGTCTACTACCTTCGATGAAGCGTTCAAGATTTCTTGATTAATATCGTCAAGGAATTCAAGAAGATGAAGACGTTCGTCATGAAACATCGCGCTCGCCGTATACAGCTCATACTTCTCGGCTCTCTGTAAATAATGCGATAAAACGACGTCTCACATTGATATCGCGTTGTTGTTTTCCAGTGTTTTCAGTTGCTCCGATACAGACTTACGTTAAGACCCTGTACGAAGTTGCTCATTTCGGCAGCCGTTGTTCGATTCGATAGGTGAGTACCGTCCCGAATTTCGATCCCGGTATTCCCTTGAACGCCCATATATAACATGAACAAAGCCTCCGCAGCACCGGTCGGCGAGTAAATGAGATTGCCAGTTTGATTCTCATAAATAACCTTTGAACCGTAAGAGTATAAAATTTGGTGCTCTCTCAATTATCGATCGTTTTTGGCATTTTTTTTCCTAGGTAGATAAGCCGATCGATTGTTTACCTTGAAGGATTCTAGGCCGAATAAATTGACGCCCTTCGTCAATTCGTTTTGTGCAACTTGAAATAGCGTACCTGTTGCAAGGTCGAAGTTTGCCACGTGACAAGCAATCACGCCGAGTAACGGTACTGCCAGAACCAACGCAAATTAATTAATTCAAGTATAACTTCACCCTAGTCCGAATAGATATGTAAGGCCGTTTTTTCAAGTCGAGACGAGTTTTTTAAGATTGCAATACAGGCATACTCGAAATGGTTCTAAAACGATAATGGTGGTTTAGAAATAATGGTTCGGTGGAGCGGGCATTGGCTGTGCAGATGGACCCCGTCAGACTTTGGTCGATAAAACTGTTAAAAGATTACCCAATTGGAACTAATTGTCAAGATAAATTGTCCATAAAACGCTAGTTGTTTTTGAATCACACGGTTCAATCGTGAAAAAAATGCAGTCACTGAAAGTATCGAGGAACGAAAGTTCTGAACGCTGCAAGTTATAGCCGCAGTGTTCACAGGTCTAACGCTGAACATCCGCTTCTCGTTCGAGAGAACAGTGGATAACAATAGAACGAAAAAATCAACGAAATGACAACCGAACGCGTAGGTCCCATCGAGGATTACAAACGGCGACAAGGATGTTATAAAACTGTAACGAATCATCTTCTACTCACGTATACTCATTTTGATCGTAGTCGCAAATACGAAACCGGTCTCAGCGTCGTAGAAATAGAAGAAACGAAATTTTCGAAGAGGCAACCACAATCGTTAACGAACTCTAGTCAATAGATTATAGCAACACGAGCACGACGCTTTTATAGTTTTTTGAAGAATCGTAGAGTTCTCGTAGCAACTCAGCATTACTAATAATGAATAAAACTCAAAAAGATCTAGATTTGGCGATTTGGCTCATATGTATCATACCCACGTGTACATTTATAGGTGATATTTTCCCATGGCCATTTTTTAATAAAAAAGTGGAATTGAAAATATATTTTTGTCTATAAGACAACTAAAATCTCCGATAGTTCGTTGACTTAGTCTGCATTTTCCTTCACGTTGATGTAGACATAGAAAGGTGACCTAACTCGATTTTACGAAGCTGCAGCATCCCCGTTCGTCTATTACCGTTCACGAAGAATTAGATGTAAAATTATGGTTAATTCTAAAATCAAAATATTTCCAGGCTCCGAAGAGAATAACCGACTAAAGCTCGACATTTACACGGACGATCGACGTGGCAGCACATAGATAAGGTTTATGGACGCACGACGACGTCGAAACCTCGTTTCGAACACTAAAAAAAACGCATCGGCTACGTTTTATGGTGATATGCGAGGCATTGTCGTAATGCTGAGAAATAAAATAAAGCTTTTCGTGGCAGGTGTGAGGTGATAACAGGGCTGCAAGAATAAAAAAAAACAATGAAAATGGAACAGAAGCGACGCCATAAAATTCTCATAAACCGCATTTTGCTGCACGATATGTATTTTTCCCGATAAAATTTCCGGTTCTTGCCGTAGAAAGTCACCGCGGCTAACGCAACTCGGAAAATGTCCAAACGCGGAGATACTACTCACACAGAAATTCTCTTGGCCCTTGACTTTTCTTTAATTACATATGTATAGTCCATCACGAGAACCTGAACATGTTTGGAACAAGGAATCTCGTTTTGGACGAATTAGGATTGTAAATTGGAAAGTGCAGCATATAGAGCAACACTTAAGAGCTTTTTTTTATCAACCGAGCCTTAGCACAACATGTTGGCATTATGTGCTACACATTTTTCTTACATGTTCCTCTGTCCACATCACCTTAGCATCCTGTTCGACCCTGGGCTTTTTTTTTGGACAATATTTTTAAACGCTCGTAAATATTTTCAGCACTTAAAAATAAGTCTTAGTGTAAGAGAAATTGAAATAATAAAAACAATGTGACGGAAAATGTTTTTTTATTGTTGAAAAAAGTTAGAAAATTTGGAGTAAAGAAGTGGAGACGTTGTTTAAAATAATTTCACGGTTTTTATTTTCTCCGTCGTAACGAACATGTATAATTGCTGAACAAATACGTCGGAAATTTGTTTAGAACTTTGCTATTTTTCTTATTTCTAACCGACAATGGGCTCAAACCGCGATTTCGGGGAATTTTTTTTTCTTTCAAGTCCTCGTACACCCTATTGATTACAATCTGCACCATATGTACTCAACGGAAATGCAGAATTCTCGTACATGGTTCACGCATTCATGTACGTATCATACATTCCAGACCGAATTTGATTCTTTTTAATCCCGACGTTCTCATTTCACTTAAATTCGTTTATTCACGTAAGATCGCTTAAAATCTAAACCTTATTTTATGGGTGTAATAAGTAGTATATATTATGCATCAAATCCATCCTGATCCGATAATGTTTCAGAAATCAGATTCGTCGATATTTTTTTCGTTGATTTTTCTGTATTTCCTTTTACTTTAATTCTTAGAACGATTATATTTTTTTTTTAATTCTTCGTCGAGCGACTCTACAACGATTGTAGATGATCATCACTCGTTCTTTACCCTTTCCCTAACCCTTTGAAGTCCTCGATTGAATTGAATTACATTCGGCTATATCATCGGTCATAACTCCAGCAGGATCTTCAAGATAAGCCTCAACAGCATCGTAGATAATATCCTGATCACAAACTTCGGTATCATCTTCAGTAACATCCGGAATCGATTGACGAGTACATTCGGGAATGTCATCGATCATAACTTCAGCGGGATCCTCGGGATAAGCCTCAACAGCATCGTAAATAGAATCCTGACCACAATCCTGGGTGATATCTTCAGTAACATCCGAAATCGATTCCTCGGGAAGATTCTCGGTATCATTCTTGGTAGGATTTCTGTCAGGATTGTTGGTAGAATTTCCGTCAGTATTGCTGGTAGAATTCTTGGTAGAATTCTCGTCTTGATACTTGGTAGTATTCTCGGTAGAATTCTTGGTAGTATTCTCGGTAGAATTGTTGGTCGTATTATTGTCAGGATTCTCGGTAGTATTTTCGGTAGAATTTTTGGTCGTATTATTGTCAGGATTCTCGGTAGTATTTTCGGTAGAATTGTTGGTCGTATTCTCGTGAGGATTCTCGGTAGTACTTTCGGTAGAATTGTTGGTCGTATTTTTGTCAGAATTTTCGGTAGTATTTTCGGTAGAATTGTTGGTCGTATTTTTGTCAGGATTCTCGGTAGTATTTTCGGTAGAATTGTTGGTCGTATTTTTGTCAGGATTCTCGGTAGTATTTTCGGTAGAATTGTTGGTCTTATTTTTGTCAGGATTCTCTGTAGTATTTTCGGTAGAATTGTTGGTTGTATTTTTGTCAGGATTCTCGGTAGTATTTTCGGTAGAATTGTTGGTCGTATTCTCGTCAGGATTCTCGGTAGTATTGTCGGTAGAATTGTTGATCGTATTCTCGTCAGGATTCTCGGTAGTATTTTCGGTAGAATTGTTGGCAGTATTCTTGGTAGGATTTTCGGTAGAATTGTTGGTCGTATTTTTGTCAGGATTCTCGGTAGTATTTTCGGTAGAATTGTTGGTCGTATTCTCGTAAGGATTCTCGGTAGTATTTTCGGTAGAATTGTTGGCCGTATTTTTGTCAGGATTTTCGGTAGTATTTTCGGTAGTATTTTCGGTAGAATTGTTGGTCGTATTCTTGTCAGGATTCTCGGTAGTATTTTCGGTAGAATTGTTGGTCGTATTCTTGTCAGGATTCTCGGTAGTATTTCCGGTAGAATTGTTGGTCGTATTTTTGTCAGGATTTTCGGTAGTATTTTCGGTAGTATTTTCGGTAGAATTGTTGGTCGTATTCTTGTCAGGATTCCCGGTAGTATTTTCGGTAGAATTTTTGGTCGTATTTTTGTCAGGATTCTCAGTAGTATTTTCGGTAGAATTGTTGGTCGTATTTTTGTCAGGATTCTCGGTAGTATTTTCGGTAGAATTGTTGGCAGTATTCTTGGTAGGATTCTTATTCGCGTTAAAAGTCCATTTGCTATCCTGGGCAGAATCGTAGTGCTTTTCAACTACTGGTTTGTTGGATTTTGAAGAGACCACGGGTAGTACTGAGGGGCCGACCGCGGGTAGTAATAAGAGGCCGACCGCCATTGGTACTAATAAGGAGGTGCCCCCGGATACGGCAGTTCCTACCATGCTAGTGGCCGTCGATCCTATTCCTGCGACGCTCGTGCCTCCGGGTACTACTTCTTTAATGGTTCCTGCTTGTTGAGACTTGGGATCTTGGGTTTTTTTTTTCTCCCGCGATTCTCGCGAAATAGAAGTAGACAAGTCAAAATCATCTTCAGAAGATTCGGGATATTCTCCGTTATTTTCATTTTCGTCGTCGTAATCGTCGAATTCCCAGGTAGAACTTTTGATACTGTAACAATAGAATTCCATACGAAATTATCACATCCATTGGGAATGTTGATTAAGGGATGCTTGTTTACGGCGTTGAAGACCAATGGAGAAACATAAAATACATTTTAACTCTTTCGTCGTGTATGAGCTGTATGAATCTGCGATTAACACGACGATGTGCCATGCATTTTTGTTGCTGTTCGCGAACTCTTTGGGATTGCTGAAGAGACTGTGTAACGCGCACTCATGACGGTTTGAACGGTGAAGCACCGGGTCTTCCATTGAATATTAATGTCACTTTCGAAAGTAGAGGTCTTGATGGAAGTGAACATTGTTACCTACCGAGGATCGTTGATGACCGCAGCGAAGACCAAGACTGTATCATTCTTCGCGATCAAAGCGACAAAGGGCCGATCCACCTTTATCTGCATTCTTGCCGCCTTTTGTAGACTTTCATCCCGCAGAAAAGCGGCGTCTGAAAAGAATTCAAAGTATTCTATTTTTCTGCGTAACCGAAATAGTAACATTCGCTGGTATTTGCAACAGCGAAACAAACAAGCTCGACGATGATTATGATTTTGCTACGTCCGATGCAACACTCTATGTTTAAACATGTCTTAGGCAAAACTATTCGATAAAAAATAGTTGCTGGTGACAGAAAGGTAGTGACAATCACTGTAACGTTTGTATTTACTCAATAATTATAAGAACGTTGTTGAAAGTGTAAATTGTACGCAGAATTGTGCCCTTGAAAATGAGAAAAAAAGCTAAAATAAGCTGATCGCTTGATTTCTGCGAATTTGGGAAAAATATTTTATCCTCACTGATCACGAATAGCAAACATTGTTTTTCTAATGATCGCGGAATTAGTTTTCCATACGGTCAATGGTCAGGAACTCGAAAAACCTTCACTCAAACCGAAAGCAAAAGCTTCGAAAGCTCACCGTTAACGGCTGCGTCCTTGACAATATTTTCGTCGACTTCGATGACAGCTTTCTGAACGACATCGTTGACAATTAGTTTGGATTCGCTGACAAAAGGTGCGAATTCCGCTTCGGTTGTGAATATTTTATCGATTCCTAACTGCAAAACAAATTGAATTATGACAGAGACAGAGATATTCAAACGGGGATAGAAGAAAAAATTCGATAATACGTATTTCGCAGTAATGTTTGAAATCACTTTGGTCGTCTAATTCTAGCATAGAGAAAGTTGATGGATTTTAATCTTCCACTCACGTTTTGAAGTGGCGCTCGAAGATGGATCGTGCTATCAAATTTGAATGTCGGCAGAAACAGTTCAATCTTTACATTCCGGCATTTACGACCCAAACTATTTAGATTAATGTGTTCTATCGTTTCCATCACATCATCGAGACCGTTACGCTTATCCGGAAGAATAATATACATGGCCACAGAATCGTTGGATTCTCGATCGGTACCCTATAGAAAAGTGTGGACTCATTATAAATGTTCTTCACTTGAAACAATAAATTTTAGTCGCAAGTGAAAACACAACGAACTTGACACGTCTAAAACCAATCGGCGGTAACTATAGGAATAAACCTGATCGACAACTATATCACATTAAGCGCGCGTTATTGGCCGCGTTCTGATTTTTCGTTTGGCCCTTATTTTTTCAACTTGAGACTCACCGCGTGAGGAAGTTTGATGACAGTCGCATTATGTGCCGTCAAATGGGCCGCGCAGTATCTGCCGTTAGTGTACATAGCTTTTACCGGTCGGACTTTTTTTCCGTTGACGAAGAAATTCATATCCTTCGTTTCCCTTGAGTCAAATCGAAATGCCCACTTGTTCTTGTAGTAAACGGTGTTCACCACTAGGATTTTAGCGGTAGGGTTGATATTCACTGTGTCAAAGAAAATTATATAGATTAATACGCGTGAGACGCGGCTGGTGGAAACACCATGAATCGAGTACGAATATGGGGTATACCGTGACATTTCGATGGAGCTCTGGCACCCACTGTCCCCGACCTGCTCCGTGATATTTTATACGAGACCACTTATCGAAAAACCCTTACCGAATATGGAAAAAATAATTCGGTACTTCGTAACGAGAATACAATGTTTTTCCGACAAATTAATGCAATGTAATATTTTTAAAAGCGAGAGAAATTTGAAAAAAAAAAGTTACATTATTCGCATTGAAACTTCGGAGTTCCGAAATTTTCCATTTTTTTGACAAAATGATTTTCCATAACTTTTATATAAAAGGATCGAAGACTCAAGCGCAAGATCGTGATCGAAGTATCGTGCAATGTTCTGGTCACGAATAAAGAAGAACGTTAGTGATAAGAGAGCCTATTCACCCGGATTGATGATTTCTTCAATTCGTTGGTTTGTCTGATCCGCGAACCACGTGTTTATGGCCTCGGAGGTTTTTTTGGTATCATTAAAGTCGACTGCCTTGGATGAAGCGTTCAAGACTTTTTGATTAATGTTACCAAGGAATCTACGTAGACCGAGGTGCTTCTCGTGAAACATCGCGCTCGCCGTGTACAGCTCATACTCCTCAGCGCTCTGTAAATGCGTTAAAACGACGTCTTACATTAATATCGCGTTGTTGTTTTCGAGTGGTTCCAGTTGCTCCAATACAGACTCACGTTAAGACCCTGTACGAAGTTGCTCATTTCGGCAGCCGTTGTTCGATTCGATAGGTGAGTACCGTCCCGAATTTCGATCCCGGTATTCCCTTGAACGCCCATATATAACATGAACAAAGCCTTCGCAGCACCGGTCGGCGAGTAAATGAGATTGTCGGTCTGATTTTTCCCATAAATAGCCTTTGAAACGTAAGAGTATAAAATTTTGTGCTTTCTCAATTACCGATGGTTTCTGGCATTTTTTTTTCTAGGTAGTTAAGCCGATCGATTGTTTACCTTGAAGGATTCTAGGCCGAATAAATTCACGCCCTTCGTCAATTCGTTTTGTGCAACTCGAAACTGCGAACCTGTTGCAAGGTCGAAATTTGCCACGTGCCACGCAATTACGACGAGTAACGGTACTGCGCCAGAACCAACGCAAATTAATTAATTCAAGTACAACTTTACCGTAATCCGAATAGATATGTACGTTTTTGCACGTCGAACGCGTCGACTCAACGCATTCCAAGCTTTTTAAGATTGCAATACAGGCATACTCGAAATGGTTCTACAACGATAATGGTGATAGCCGTTTAGAAATAATGGTCCAGTGGAGCGAGCATCGGTTGTGCAGATGAACCCTGTCAGACTTTGGTCGACAAAACTGTCAGAATATGACTCGATTGGAACTGATTATCAAGATAAATTGCTCGTAAAACATTGGTTGTTTTCGAATCACACGGTTCAATCGTGAAAAAAATGCAGTCACTGAAAGTATCGAGGGACGAAAGTTCTGAACGCTGCAATAAGGTATAGTCGCATTTGTACACAGGTTCACGAAAACAGTGGATAACATTAGAACGAAAAAATTAACGCAATGACGACCGAACGCTTAGATCCCATCGAGGATTACAAATGGCGACAAGGATGCTGCACGCAAGTGCGTGCAGCGCAGGATGTTATAAAAATGTAATGAATCATCTTCTACTCACGTATACTCATCTTGATCGTAGTCGCGAATACGAAACCGGTCTCAACGTCGTAGATATGGAAGAATCGAAATTTTCGAAGAAGCAACCACAATCGTTAACAAATTCTAGTCAATAGGTTATAGCAACACAAGCACGACGCTTTTATAGTTTTTTGAAGAATCGAGGCTACAGAAAATGAGGAAAATAAGGGAAAGGATGATTGGGAGAGGAGCGATAAATAATTGTCAACGTTATCATACAAACTCGGCAAACATTTTTTTTTTTTTTCAAACCATCTTCTGTCTCCAAACAGGCTCCAATTTTTCCATAATTGTCTTACTAATCTTCGAAGCGGGATAAGTGCGGGATCGTGGCAATAACACCACAAATGGAAGGTTTATTGACGCACGACGACGTCGAAACCTCGGTTCGAACACTAAAAAAACGCATTGGCTACGTTTAATGGTGATATGCGAGGCATTGTCGTAATGCTGAGGAATAAAATAAAGCTCTTCGTGGCACGTGTGAGGTGATAACAGGACCGCAACAATAAAAAAAAATGAAAGTGTAACAGAAGCGACGCCATAAAATTTTCATAAACCCCAATTTTCGGCACGATCTGTATTTTCCTCGATAAGATTCCGTGCTTTGGAACTCGCCAAATATCCGAACACTTAGATGCTCTTCATGCAACAATTCTAATACTAGTGGCTCTTCTTGAATTACATACGCGAAGTCTATCATGAGGACCTGAACATGTTCGACTAAAAATTATCTCCACTATTGGATTCATTTGATTTTATTTTATTTTTTCAATCGTCATGAAATCGTTAAAAATCAAAGCTCAAGAATGATTAAAGTCATATTTGATGTAGGAAAAAATTCACCGAGGCCACGTAACATTGAGATAAAGAGCTGAAACTCTTTTTTTAAGATCGACTTTAGATTTTCAACTCGGCGAATGTCATATCTTTATCCCGGCCAGACTAATATGTATAATAGGGACTGTCGCATAAAAAAAAAAAGCCGAGTACACGGCAAGCAAATCTCAGAAAAAGAATGACAGAGAAATTGAAATAATAAAAACGATGACACGAAAAAAAATTCTACATTGTGGGAAAAAAAGGTAAAACTTTTGGAACAAAAAAGTGGAACCGTAGTTCAAAATAATTTCACATTTTTATTTACTCCATCGTAACGAATATGTATAATGACTGAACAAATACATCGATAATTTATTTAGAACTTTGCTATTTTTCTCATTTCTAATCGGCATTGTGCTTGAACCGCGATTTCGGTGAGTTTTTTTTTTTTATTATGTCAAGACAAATCGCACTCTCTATTGATTACAATTTCCACTATGTACTCAACGGAAATGCGAAATTCTCGTAATTCGTTCATATATTCATACAACGTATATTCCAATCCAAATTTAATTTTTTAAAATTTTTTCTTCATCCCAACATTCTCGTTTTACTCAAATTCGCTTAAAGTCTAAAGTTTTTTTTTTCTCTATGCAATAAGTAGTACGTATTATGCATTGAATCCATCTTCATCCGTTAATCTGTTAGAAACTAGAGCCGTCGACGTTTGTTTCAGTAATTTTTCTTTTTTTCTTTCGCTTTTATTCGTAAAAAGATCCCCCCCCCCTTCCTCTCTTTCAAATTCTTCATCGAGCGACTCTACAACGGTTGCTGGTACTTATCACTCGTTCTCCAGCTTCCTCACTTTTGTTACAACGTATTAGAATTAAAAACTTTTCTCGGATTGTTTTTCTTGCTGTTCTTTATTTTTTTATTAATTTTTTTTTAAATTTATCTATTTATTTATTATTTAATTTTATTATTTATTTTTATTTCTACTGCTACGACTTCCACTTTTCGCTCGGGTCTGTCTTCTCGAGTGGCTGCTCGAGCGCTCCGTAGCGTCATCGGTGCCATTGGGCTTGGATTTGCCCAGTCGTGAGTCACCTCAAGCTTATCCGTTGATGCAATTAAACGCTATCATCTGCGGAGAAATAAATCGAAGAAGATTGAGTGAGAGCAAAATTGAGGTATCGAGATGGTGACGGAGAGAAAAATAGGGATCCGATCAAAGCCGAATAAAACGAGTTGAAAGCGAAGACACGTCGGTCTTACCGTGGTACCACCATTTCGTCTTCTTTGGATTCTTGTTGCAGGTTTTCACGTAGAATGAGTTGTCCGGTGGCCTTTTCTATCGATTGAAAATGAAAACAAATTTTTTATCAAGTTTCACGGAAAAATTATCGATTCCGTATCATCGTGTTATTGAAAAAAAATATATATCATGAGATTACAGTTGAATACATTATTGGAGCAATTTGTTTTTTTTTTAGCCAATGAAACGAATAATTCCGGTGATGAATTAATCGATTACAAAAATCGTTTTTAATGATTTTAGAAAAATCAATCAAATGTGGACGATTTTTTTTCCCTGGACAAAGAAAATTCAATCAATTAAATTTCATCAACTGATTATTTGATTCATGTATCATTTAATTATTATTATCATTGTTCAAATTACTCGAAATAATAATAATAATAATAATAATAATAAAAATAATAATAATAATAATAATAATAAAAATAATAATAATAATAATAATAATAATAATAATAATAATAATAATAATAATAATAATAATAATAATAATAATAATAATAATAATAATAATAATAATAATAATAATAATAATAAAAATAATAATAATAATAATAATAATAATAATATTAATAATAATAATAATAATAATAATAATAATAATAATAAAAATAATAATAATAATAATAATAATAATAATAATAATAATAATAATAATAATAATAATAATAATAATAATAATAATAATAATAATAATAATAATAATAATAACAACAACAATAATAATCGTTAATTCGTTTTTTCGGGGGCAATTATAGAACAATGAAAATGATCGGATGGCCAACCTTTTCTTTACAGCTGCTGAGCATGGAGACGATGCTGAGACAAACGCTTTGTACGCTGAGAGCGGGTGACCAATCGTCGGTTAAGATCGAGAGACATATGTGACCGTTGCTGTAAACGTGGGGATGAACGGGAATGTTGCCACCGATAAAAGTGACTTCGGGCGAATCGAACGGATATTTGGAGCTGAATTTAAACTGAAGCTGAAATTGCTCGCCCTCGTAGAGGGTTCCCTTGGCGCCTTCCATGTGAACTATCCATTGCGTTAAATTCTGACCGGCCAACTCGCCGTCCACTTGAACACCCGGCGGTGGTTCGCGAACCAGAGCCATCAACTCCTTCTGCAACCGACGCTGAAAACGTCATTCGATTAGATCGCGCGAATCGCGTTGAACCCAAATTGAAAAATAAATAAATAAATTGTTGAAACGGAATGAAGGAAAATCGCGGAGTGAAAAAATTAATTCGGGAATGCACGGAAAATCTATATTCAAGTCACGTACGAGATAATGAATGAATGGACGAGTTTCGTCGTAAATTCGCGTTTGGAATTGTAAATTGACTTTTTTTTTTTTTTCATTTATTATTCATTTAAAATAAAACTTGTTTTCTACCGAAATTTTAAAAATAAATGTGGGAGAAAATTGCGTATTCGGAAATGCGCAACTGAGCAGCGAAAATGCTTTCTATATTTTGAAGGGAAATATTTTTTAATAAATCAAAAATTATTATTTTTGAAAAAAATTTATTTGTAATGCTTGTGTACTCGGTTTTGAGATATAAGAAACATTAATCCGTGATTTAATAGTATTAATTTCTATTTATTCTCTTGATTATGCCTTAAGCCTCCATTATTGTCTACCAAATTGTTGTGTCAGGCGAATCGATGGGGCACACTCAAATTTTTGCACCATTAAAAATAAATAATACTGCACCTCTCTGTGTAATGCATGGATAATATCTTTGAATTAATATAATATACGAAAAAATGAAAAATAATAAGTAATCAATTAATAATAATAGTAATAAATATTTATATAAACATTTTTCCCTGTTTTTCATATGTTATTAGTATTTTTATTTATTGCATAAATAAATAAATTCAATCGCTAAAAATATAATCATAGGAATTTATTTATTACTAAGGAATTTGGATATATTTTTTCCTTAACTTTTCACTTGGACCAGACAAAAAATAAAATTAACATTATTTCAATGAAAAATTTTGTTTTGACATTGGGAAGAACATTTGTTAGAAGTATCTTTGTGGATCGTAGAACAAAAAAAAAGTGAGATTAAGAACGGAGTAATCCAAGTACAAATAGTTTGTATCGATGCAAAGGATTTGTGGATGAGTTGAGTAGCTCGTCAAGCGCCACATGCCACATGTCTGTCATAAACACAACGGACGTCAATAAAATCAACAACGCAGTCGTTCATGGCTCGTTGAAGAATAAAAATAAAAAAATGATCTTATGCAGCAAATACTCGACCGAAGCAATGCAGAAGACAATCCACGAATATTTTGACTTTGCTAGGGTGAAAGGAATCATCAAAATTAAATCAACTACTTAGGATTCGCCGACCTCGAGACACAAAAAATATTAAAATTGGAACAAAGGACTCGTCGAGTCCCGAGGCGCCACAAAATCTTTGGACAATCGTCGTCAGTAAAAAGAAATCTGAGCGGCTAAAATCTAACAAACAAAAAAAATTAGATTACGCTCCAAATTGCGTCAATCTCTGCATTAGGTCGTGCAATTCAAGGCACCAAAATTCCGAGTGCTATGTACAAATTCATTTTACAACGGAACCCATTGGTTGGCTCAAAAAAAAACTCTTCTGAGAAAAATCCATCGAACCATCATTCAAAAAATTTTTTTCAACGATTAAAAAAAAAAAAAAAAAAAAAATCTTCACACAAATTTCGTTGTGATCCGAAAACACTCCGAGGATTTTTTTTAGTCCGTTGGGTTAGAATTGGTGAACGGGGTGACGCGAGAATAACGAATTTCGGGGATTGAGAAAAAGAAAGAACCGACGACGACTCACCTTTGACGGGGACATTGCCGCCATTGTCGTTAGACCGTTGTCCATCGGAAAACATAACCGTCTCTCATCGCGAAAGACATTTCGACGGATAATTCGTGTACATACGCGTTTTGCAGCTGTTGCTAGCTTCAGGCCCGAGTGTTTTCTTCTCTCTCTTGCTCTCTTTCTCTCTCTCTCTCTCTCTCTCGTGTCACGACGAAAAAAAACTATTTACTGGACGCACACTCACGGTCACACAATAATTTTAGAATTTTGTCATCATCCGCGATATTATTTCTCCGTTCAAAATGTTCCAAACGAGGCTACGAATCTGAATGGATTTTTTTTTCTTATAAGGTTTGATATTCCGTTGGCGTGGTTTATCAGTAAGATCTGTCGAAGCTTGAGACAAACGTCATGACAAGACGCAGGCGCAATCCTGCTGCCGTATGATAGCTATATCCATCACCCGACTTTGTTTCTTGTCATTTTTTTTTTCTTATCATTATTTTTATAATTCAACGCCGTGGATTGTGCAGCAAGTACAGAGAGTCGGATGTGTACCATTTGGGCAAAAATTTTGGGGAATTCAATTCGAGTTGTTTGGTGACATGATTTTGTTCCAGAGCGATATTTTCGAGCTGATATTCCCTAGAAATCGTCGATTATGAAGGTGCATTTTTATCGAAGCACGAATGCTTCGTCTAATGATCGAAACTGCCTCGAATCCATTCGTCGACGACAAGATCATAATCTCACCGTCGCGTCTTCGGTCTCATTCTAACCTCTATAATTCGCGAAACTCTCTCACACACATACACACACCGCAAGACCATCGACATCGCCACCGCCACCACCAGCATCAGCGTTTTCGAGCATGTGGCGGGTTCTTGATAATCGAAGAGGAACAAAGTTTCGAGAGCCGCGAGATAGCAAATGGCGGCGCGAGTGCAACTTGCATAGGCAACCCCCACCGATGTCAACAAATGTCATGTGTTTCCCCAATTAATATTATTCGTTTGGACGATGCCGGCGATCGTGTGATCGAATTCGCAATCACGGATTCGCGTTTTAACGTTTGTTCGAAGAGTTTTTGACGTTTCAACGACGTCGGGGACGTAATATTTTCGGCGGGAATTGCAACGCTATGTCAGGATATCGGAGGGTCAATTATTACGAGCTGTGCAGATTGTGCACGAGCAGCGAGGGCAACAAGATAAATATATTTCGCGACGAAGGACGCAGGAGGCAGCTTCAAACGAAGATCCAATCTTATCTACCGATTCAGGTGTGTGTTTGACTTTTTTCTTGTCCTGTTCTCTTGTTTTTTTTTTTTTTTTTTTTTTTTTTGTTTGTGCGGCTTTTGGCCAGACTTACTAGAAACGATTGGAACAAAAGCTTGACGAAGTGGATGCATCATTCTTTTTTGTTCCTGTGTTTGTTTATGCATGTATGTTTTACACCGATCCCCCGACGGTTGCGGAACCCTCAAACTGTACCTCTTTGCTGCGCTACCTTGCCGCAGTCTCAAGCTCTCTTCCACAAAGCTTCCCTGTCCGGGGCTTCGTGATTGCCCAACCATTTACCGTCTTGACGCAACTGAAACACTCTTAACGATCATTGATTGTTTCTGATGTACTATGGACCTATCGTTTTGCAATGGCGGGTACCGAATCACCGGTTTTGGAGCACAGACAAAATTTTCATTCGGTTCGGCAGTAATCGAAGCTGGGCATACTGCATTTGAGCCAAGAATATTACCGCTAAGCCTCTGGCACCCTTGAAAGTCTTGCTTTTTTGTTATTTTTTCTTTCATCGAATGAGGGTTCGGGTTTGCCGGACTCGAAGGATAGGATTGAGACACAAACATTATTGATAACCCTAGCGCATTGCGTTTTGTTCTTATTTGTTAAGGTCGTAGCTTTTTGGTCCAGTCTTGCGACGTTAAATGCATCAGTCACCGTTTAAGATCAGGCAAAGATGAGAAATCTTACATTGTTCCATTCGAAAGATGTTGAGCGCAAAGAAACTTATAATTTGAACGGAGCACCACTTCAATAGTTTGACAAAATTTGACAGCTTTTCTGAATCAAAAACAAAAAAGAAGCCAGCCGTGTTTAAATATCGCACCATTGATTCATTTAGTTGACGATTCTCCTTCATCATTAGCTCACAATTTCGTTCGAACATGTGCGTGAGATCAAATTTGATCAATGTAAATTCTCAATAAACCATGAAAGAGGCTGCTTTGACGAACATTTTTTAAATCAAAGGTACACGAGGAGGACTCTTTGCCAAAAGTCGTTTGCCACGACTGCGTGAGAAAACTGGAAAACTACGTGGAGTTCAGAGAAACTGTTGTGAGCGCCGAAAGTATGCTGGAGTCTTATTTCACGTCGTTGAGATTCTCCGACGATTTTTTGAAGGAAGGAAAGGTCTACGTCAAAAGCACCGAAAAGGAGAGACCTTCGTCGCCGCAGGAAGATCCTCTCAAATCCATAGAAAAGGCGCCTTCGATCAACAACGATCAGATCATAACCGTGGAAGCTCCTCAATCGCAGCATCAGCAGCCGGTCGTCGTCGGAAATGTTAATGCGTCCAATATTCAAATAATCAGCGGCGTTCAAGCCCGAGTTCAACAGTATAAATGTGCCATGCAGGTTTGTTATTTTTTATTGTTCGAGTTGCAATTTTGCAGCCACTAAGATCAACGATCTTCCATTCATTATTTTTCCTCCGAAACGTCAAAGTTTTCATTAAAACATGTCCTAATTTAAAATTAATTTTAAAAAACTTGTTCATAAAGAGATAAAACGAAGAAATAAAATTTTCCCAGATGCAATCGGGCGGCGTAGCTGCGGCAGTGGTGGAAGCCACGGCGGAAACCCACTACAGTTATCAACAGCAAACGTCGCAACAAGTTTCACCGCAGAATCAATCGCCCCAACTGCACAATAGACTAACGGAACCTCAGCAACAGCAACAAACGAGACAGATTCATCAGGTGCAAAATCAAATTCAGAGCCAAAGTCAAATAAATCAACAGTTGCAAACGCAGAGGCAGGTCCCTCAGCAGCAGCAGCAACAGCAACAGCAACAACAGTCAATTCAACAAGCCCAAATAGTTCAGCAACAGAATCAAGTCGCCGTGGTTAATCAACAACAGCAGCAACAGGGACAAACCCAAATAACCCAACAGATTCAACAATTGCAACGACAACAGAGAGAACACGAGAAACAACAGCGTCAGCTTCAACAAATTGAGAAACAACAGGTTCAAATAACTTTTCAACAAGAACAGCAACAACAACAAACTCCAACGCAAATCGTCGTGCATCAAAACAACAACGTTCTCATGAAAACCGATTCTTCGACGGAACAACGTGTAACGTTAAAATCCGAAAACGAATCGCAAAATATCGATTCGCCATCGGAAACCGTACAAGCATACGCAACGGTACAAGCATCCCCCGAAGTTTTTCTGAGTCTCGGTTTAACGTCGCAAAATCAACGGGACGAAGTAAAAGATTTCAAAGATTACATTAAAAATTCGTCGGACGATGGTATATCGCGCAATTCGATCGGTCAAATATCGGAATTTTTGCGAATTCGTTCTTGTCCGGAATCCAATGCTCTCGTGACCGTTAATGCCCAAGCGATTTGTCAAAACGCGAGAATTTCGTCGTGCGGAGATTGTGGAAAAAATTTTGAAACGATCGAAGAATCCGAGGGTCATCAGTGTCCATCGTCGCCCATGATAAGCGAAGTTTCCGATGTAAAAGACGACATAGTTACCAACAACGGTAATTGTTTCACCTGTGACATTTGTGGCAAACCGTTCAAACGAAAAGAACATTTGTTTCAACATCGTAAATTGCACACGGGTGAAAGACCGTACGTTTGTACGACTTGTGCCAAAGCTTTCAGTCGTAAGGAACATCTCGTAAGACATTCGGTTTCTCACACGGGACAAAAGATGCACGAATGCGAGATGTGCGGCAAAAGTTTTTCGCGAAAAGACAATTTGCACAAACATCGTAAAACTCACGGGGTTTCGGGTCCTTACATATGCGAGACTTGTGGCAAATCTTTCGTCGTTAAACATTATTATTTGATGCATCTTGGAACTCACGCGTCTTCGGTTAACGACGGAACCGGATGTCCCGATCCGTTGCCATACAAGTGCGATCTTTGTCACAAAGCATTTTCGGTAAAACAATATTTGATGACGCACAAATTGCGTCACAAATCGAAGAACAATGCGGCGCAGCAGCAGCAACAGCAGCAGCAGCAACAGCAGCAGCAGCAACAGCATCAGGGAAACGCGAGCAACGGCGTTAATTCGACGGGAACGGCCGTGACCGACGGTAATATTACCGCCAATGGAAACGGTGACGTCGCTCGTGTCGTGGAAATTCAAAGCGTGATCGAGAGAAACGATCAAACGTTCGGCAGCAATCAGTATCACGGGAACGTTCAACAATTTCAATGAGATAAGGGGAAGCGCGTCTACTACGTTCTATTGCCAAACGGCAACAATCACAAGATCGTCGTTGTTTGAGGCAATTTCACGAAAAAAGTTTTATCACAAAAAAAAAACAAAGAAATTATTATTTCTTATGGTATTTTTTTTTTTTTTTTTATTATTTTTTTTTTCTTTTTCTACGATTTTGGTAGACGCGCGAGATTTTTGGAACGTAGTTCGGGAGAGACACCCGCCGATTTTTGTACTTTGATATCCTGCTGTGAAGAAATCGCGTGGATTTTTTTTTTTTTTTTTTTTTTTTTTTTTTTTTTTTTGCGTGGCAATCGAGAAGACTACGAGCGAATTCGTCGAGATACGAATTTCGATCAATCAAACGTTCGACGACACAAAAATAAACGGACTTGTACGAGTTGGCGAAAGTTCGGGAGACTGAAAAAAAAAAAAAAAAAAAACAAGAAAAAAAAGTACGATATAGGTGCATGTGTGGGTGAATTACTATGAGAAAAGTATTATTGATTTCGTGGTCTCGAGTCGATATTACCCGAGAAAGACAAGCAAGGACAAAGAAAAAAAAAAACATTTAGAAAAAAAAGGAGAAATGAACTTTCGTAGCTGAAAGCGACTAACGGATCGAAAGTTAACGCCGCGTAAATGATAACGAAGAAAGCGTACTAGTAGTAACGGTAGAATTAAATATAGAATATATATAACGGGATCATTGTGTCCCCGTTATCAACTATTTTTTCAGAAAAAAAAAAAAAAAATAAGGAAAAAAGAATTCCACTAGGAGAATATTTTATATTGTATCCTGCGTATTTTTATTTTTCATTTATTTTTCGTTAATTGCTATTTCGTTTCCTCGTTTCATTTTTACAATGCCGCTTAATCTGAGGAATAATATTCTTTTTCGTTTCGAAGAGCCACAGAATTCAATTATCGTGATTGTGATTATTTTTTTCTTCTAATTTTGGATGCTCTTGTGAAGAGCCAATTGTCGAGAACCGACGAAAGCCGCGGAGATTTACAAAATTCTTTGTAAACCTGGCTGAAATGTTCTAAAACTCGGAGAGTTTTTTTTTTCTTTTTCTTCCACACACACACAAATATATTTGTGCAATATAAAATAATATAATCTCGTCGCTGCGCGATGAGCTGCTCACAGAAATCATGTATATTTGCAAAGTCAATTAGATAAAAAAAAAAAAATCCGTTGAATTCGTTCCAATTATTTTCGTGGCTCTTCGATGATGAAATTCGGAGGAAAAAAATATAATAAAATCATGTTCAGAAGAAAAAAAAACCGATTAATAACAAGACAAAAAATTATACTCGTATGTTTTATCGCTAAATCTACATTTAAACTTGTGTGTATATAAATGTATAATGATTAGGGGGTAGATAACATTTTGAGACCAAAGAATATTATATTATATTATATTATATATATTATATTATATTGTGTATAAAATTGTCTGTGTAATATTACCACATAGGGCAATAGATATCAGTGTAAGTGGGGGAAAATACACTAACGCGAAGACTCGATACGTATTATTATAGTGCCATTGACCAAACAGGAATGCATTTACATGAGTAACAAAAAAAAATTGACGACGTTTCGGGGTCAGGAATGGGCACTTGTTCGATAAAAATGTATTTCAAATACTTTTATCAATCAATCATCATAAATCATTATTTCCATTGAATATTATCATCCATTGTAGAACAATAATTCCTACAAAATATCAATAATTATTGCAAAAATGTAAAAAAAATAACAAAAATCAATTGTTTGACAATGGTTAATAATAGCAAATTCGTTAAAAAAAGTATTTTTTATACATTTTCATCGAATCAATGGTCAATCCTCGTTCGGGGGATTTAACGATCGAGTCCAACGTGCACCTTCGTAATCTCTAATACGATGCTAATTGAGTATCGAATAAACGAATGAATCAACCGTGTCAGTTCGAGATTGGTGAAATTAATGACGTATACGATACATGTAAGAACGTATTCGATTGTAATCCGGCAGATTTTCGATCGGACCCACTGCCGCGACCGCTGGACACTGATCGTAGATGTAACGATTGGTTACGGCTTTCAACGATTCTCTCGTCACTCTCTGCAAATAACATCGATCAATTTTTTTTTCTCTGCAAATTTCGAATTATTCGTGACGAATCGAATTTTAATTCCATTATTTTAAATATTTGAAATATATTTTTTATTCTTCGCGAAAATTCGAATAAAAGATAGTCATTTTATATTATTATTATCATTAATTAATATTAATATGAATGATTTGATCAATATTTGATTTACAATTAAAGTCAAATTTAATGATTATTGACGTTTATTATTGTGAATTTGATTTTTTTTTTTTTTTTTTCTCGACTTGTTTGGTTTAACGTGGAAAATATCTCACTTCATATCTGGAGAGACGTTCGTTGAACGTTTCGTAGCATCCACGACGATAAATACTAGTCGAGATGTCGAAAAATCTATCGACGGAATCATTTATTCTCACGAGTTCTCTCGTTCTGCATTGATTGATGGCTCGGTCCAATTCTTTGCTCTTTATCGTCGAGCACAGCCTCATCCACTCGTTCTGTACCATCCACATCATGTCCTGAAACATCAATCAGCCATCAATTGACTTACGAAGGTTCAAAATTCAAGTTTCAATTTTATTTTTCATTTTGAGAAATATTTTTCCCACATCGAGTTGCATCTTTTCGCAGACGAAATAACATCCCCAGAGGCTTGTTTGCGTCCAACCGATGTTGAAAGACTTGTACATGTGGCACATGTCGGTATTGAAAGCGCAGCTTGCGAGATAAGGTGCGTTGTTTTTACCACCGCCTGCAATTATTGTCGTTAGATTTTTTTTTCTTCTTCAAATTCTTATTTTCGTCGGGAATTTGGAGAAAATAATTGACGAAAATTTTTTAATACCGTGAGTCAAGTCCCAGGAGCCAACGATTTCTTTGGCCACCGTCAGGGTGCAATGATCCTCGCAACAAGCGTGACCCGGACCTTCGATCGCCACCGCAACGTGCCCCAGAGACTCGTCGTCGTCCCTCAATCTTATTTCGGATCCTAAATTCAACGAAAAAAAATTAATAATATATAATTTAATGAATTTACAAAACAATATAGCTTCAATAATTTACCAAAAAAGAACCGGAAGTCTCAAAAAATTCACCTGTAAATCTAAAATACGGGGTG
Source organism: Sussaba pulchella (assembly GCA_963971145.1). Taxonomy (NCBI): domain Eukaryota; kingdom Metazoa; phylum Arthropoda; class Insecta; order Hymenoptera; family Ichneumonidae; genus Sussaba; species Sussaba pulchella. The sequence goes on along the minus strand of OZ020167.1, from coordinate 19,789,365 downwards.
CAATGTAATTCATTCGTCGGAAAATCGTCTTCCTCGGGACATTCATTCTGTTTCGATCTTAAAAAAAATTCTTTCGCCAAATTATGAAAATCCATAAACGATGTACCACCAGTTGCGACCATTGTCATGAGAGAAGGCTTGAATAGACGATTTCGAAAGCATTCTACGTTCTCCAGTCGCAAATTTCTGTAAATAGCAAGCTTTCAGAATAAATTCAAAGCTTTGAATTATTTTTTATTTATTTTTCGGTTTTTTTTCTTTCTGTAGAGAAATTTTTTTTCAATTACTCGAGTGTACACGTATCGGGATAAACGCTTCGTCCCAATTCGGTGCCCTGATAAGCAATCGTCGGAAGATAATCCATCACCACTCGTTCGTTATCAGTTTCAATTTCTGATAATTCCCTGATAATCATGCAACGCTCGGCGAATAAATCCTCGTCGCCTTTTTGACAGAAAAAATTTTGTTCTTTCAATTAGATTATCGATCTATTTCTCGCAATTGTATCTCGAGCATTATTATTATTTTTTTTAAATACATATAAACATTTTTTTTTAGGCTCACAGATAATTCCATTGAGGATTACATCGGCGAGCAATCCTACCATCGGTTCTACATCGCAGGAAGGCACTGTACCGTAAAATATAAACATATCTCTCATCGCAACTGCTCCTAATTTTGCTCCAGTTTGTTCCAAAATTTCTGACATTTCCTCCTGATTTCGACATTTCGTTTTCTATAATTTAAAACATTTGCAATCATTTCACAACTTCGAAGAATCATTTTGGTGTGAAATTATTATTTTTTTAATTTTATTTCTTCGAGACTTTTTACGGAAGTGGATTGAAACAATGTAGAATCATGATTCTCACCTTAAATATCAAATGCTCCATGAGCAAGGAGGCTCCACGTTCCTCCGGTCGCTCGTGCATGGATCCCGCGGGAAGAAAGCAACCCACGGTCGTTATACAAGATTCCTTGGATTCGCAGATTAATCTCATTCCATTTTTCAACTCCGCAGATTCCAAAGGACTCTCCGGAACATCCAAATGATTCATTTCCGGACATCCCGAAGTTCTGTCTCGCGATATTCTGAAACTTCTGTACTACGTATATTTTTAATTGTGTCGGGAAATTGGAGAACATTTTTTTTTTAATTACGAAAGATAAACGAGAAGGAAGAAAAATATGTTGAGATAGTTACTTGTGGTTTACAGAAATTTAATGGTTCTTTGAAAAGGGTTAAAGTTTTTCGCAGCCAGAACATGATTGACTGTCATTAAATGATAATTATATAGTAAAGATCTTGGATGAGACTTGAGCGTCGAACAATTGCTCGAAGATCGTCGATTTTTCGACAGTGTGATGTTTAAATATTTCATTTTTATTTTTATTAATTCGTATAATATTTTTTATGACAATTTCCCGATTTCTCAGAGTTCCGAGAAGAATTCCGTTAGGCAATAAAGGACCAAACAAAAAAATAATTTAACTTCAAGATAAGAATAATTATATTTTCGACTGTAAAAAATTTACGTCCACAAGGATAATTTTTTTTTTTCATACGCAATAAGTTACGAATCGATTCGTTTTTTTTTTCGGTGAATTTTTCAGCATAATAAAATGTTACTCACAACACGAATGAAAAATCATTCGAACAGCATATTATTATAATATTCCGGGGAATTGTTTAATTAATTTTCTTTGTTCTCCTTTTTTTTTCAACAGCCTCGCTTCACTGAAATATAATTTTTTCAAATTTTCATACATCAGATACATTCAATAATATACGCTTTATTAATTAGGATAGTTTCGCTTAGTTTTTTTTCTATTTTTTTGTCTTCAAGTCAATTAATTACTACGCCGTGAAATTCTAAAACTCGACGTACATTCGACGATCAGGACATTCACAATCTCGGATGATAAACCACAGGACACCGTTTGTACCTGCGTTCGAAACGAATAATTCATTTTCTTTCGCAAAAAAAAAAAAAAAAAAAAAAAAAAAAAAAATTGCAAAGCGTACGATAAATTCTACAAAAATTGTTTCGGGTAATTGCAACATCAAAATGTGTGCAACGATAGGCTCGTATTCGTTCGGAGGACATTCACAATCGTACTTCACTCAAAAATTCTCGCTGCTCTCGTACCGGTTAAATTCGCTGCAAGAGGATTCATCGATGACGAAACATTGAATATAGGGACGTAAAACGCTCTAATTGAACAACAATGCACGAAATATCAACATTCTCGTGTTTGACCGTAACGTCGAAACTGCGTCATTGTAAAAAAACCATATTTTACACGCAGGATCCAAAAAAAAAGAAAAGAAAAGAAGAAAGTAGAAGAAGAAGAAAAGAACACAAGCTTCCCGCTCCCCAACTCTTCGTTTTCTTCGGCTCGCAGACCTCGTAAACGCCGTTATTTTTCTTTCTTATCCAGAAAAAAAAACCATTTAGGTGTCGCGATCGAAGTTCCGTTGCGTTCGGTCGGATTGAATTTTGTCGTCGCGGATCGAATTTTTATCACTCCTCGTTGAAGGACGTGATTATTTTAACGTTTGGCCGTGCCAATTTGAACGTCTGTACGCCCTCCTGCGTCACCGACGTCCCCGTGACATCGAGAAATTCGAGACTCGATGAATTAACGGCCAACTGTCTGAGACTCTGATTCGTTACGAGCGCATAGTTCCTGAATACAGAAAGAAAAAAAATGTTCAGTCTGTTGGAAATTATACGGCAGGAATCGAAATTGTCTTGTAATAGAATTACAGAAATAACATAATTATAATTGTAGTCTCACAATGATAAATATATAATTTTTATTATAATTAAATGAATTATTAATTATTATAATTATAATCTCGTATATAATAATAATAATAATAATAATAATAATAATAATAATAATAATGATAATAATAATAATAATAATAATAATAATAATAATAAATAATAATAATAATAAATAATAATAATACTAATAATAATACTAATAATAATAATAATAATATTATTAATATAATAATAATATTATAATATTATTATTATTATCATTATAATGATAATAATCATTATTATTAATAATAATAATAATGATAATAATAATAATAATAATAATAATTATTATTATTATTATTATTATTATTATTATTATTAATTAATTATAATAATAATAATAATCATTAGAATAATTAATAATAATATTAAAATATTATTATTATATTAATAATAATATAATAATATATTATTCTATTATATTAATAATATTATTATATTATTATTATAATTAATTAATAATAATAATAATTATTATTATTATTATTATATAGTTGTAGTAGTTCTAATTATTTCAATTATAATAATTATCTCTATATTCCCGTAAGATCTTATTCGTATTAACTGACCAAATAAGTCGTTGAATTGAAATGTCGTTGAGATATCGCGTTAAATTACCTTACAACGAGGCACTTGAGATTACCGCAAGCTCGTACGTCCTCTTCGAATCGAACATTCTCGGGATACCTGATGAGATGTCCCAATGGATTCAGGACCATCGGCACGGGACGCGCCGTCGTCCCGAGGGCGCATACCGTTCGGTCGGATATCGGACAACGATCACCCTCGTACGACGCTGCGTCGCCATCCGCTATATACTGAAATCAAAGAATATTCGAATGAAAATCAAAAAACAAAAACGCGCGGGGATTTTACGAATGAAAAAAAATTGGGAAAAAAATTTCAAATTATCGGGAACGAATGCGTCGACGAATCGGTGATAAACGAAAGTTTAGGAGACAATTTGAAAATTATTCGAGCTTCGTACGTGGCTTCGCACCTGAACAATATTCGCGTCTTCGTAGAGCGGTGGGTTAGGGACGTCTTGGACTCTCGGATCGTTTCGACGACGACAATATTCCGGGCTACGCGATTTCGGACACTCCAAATAAATATGCGTCAACGTTCTCGTACTCGTGAAGCAACAGACCTCGCTGTCACCGAGAGCGGTAAATCGAACATCCAGAATCTGAATAAAAAATTCGAATAAAACATTTTTTTTCAATTTAAAACGAACGCGAAAAGGTTGGACATTTTTGTGAATGGAATATTCGTTTTACCTCCAAAGTTTTGAAGCCGAATCTCGTCGCGAGACTCGCGTACGCCACGCATTCGCCGAATCTCGGACAAGAGTCCAATCTGAGTTCCTTGAGTTTTGGAATTTTGCTGAGAACCATCAGCGAATGAGGCGTCAGCCAAGCGCAATGACTCAGAATCAAACACTTGATATGAAACGAAAGGAAAAAAGAATTTTTCAACACTGAGCGGTATTGTTTTTTTTTTTTTTATCTTTTTTTTTCCGGAGAAATAAAGAATTGATTTTTTATGAAAAATTGGGGGAAAAAAGTTAGACGACTGACAGAGCGATGTGAAAATTTTTTGGCTCACCGTCAAGTGTGGCATGTAATGATCCAATTGACGCAGATAAGATTTTTTCGTAGCGCTGAAATTTTGCAGAGCGCAACCTTTGAGGGACAACTTCTCGAGCGTCGACGGAAAGTTGCATATTTCTATCTGTCGATAAACGAAGAATAATCAGCGCAGAACGTTTTTTTAACACGGAAAAATTCAAATCGATTGGAAAAATTGTGAATCGTACTCACAGTGTGAGCGTTGATGTTGTATTCCTCGATTATTAATTCTTTGAGATTATAGCAAGTGTTGCAAATGTCTCGAAGAAAGTCTCTCTGGAAAGCGAGATAAGGTCCGAGGGTGCCTCGCACGGCTAACTTCGTAGTCGAGGCTTGAAGAAATTTTTTGCATTTTCTCAAATCTCTCATGGTCGTGGGAATATGACGAAAATCTATTCTTCTCCACAATGTCCTGTCGCGACATATTCGATCGAGTCTTTTGCAACATCTGCGATGAAAATAAAATAATAACTAATTTATAGAATCTAAATAATTGAAAATCATTTCGATATTTTAAATATTTATTGTTATTATTCTTTATCGTTTAAAAAATTATATTCATTATTATCAATTTACTATTGGAAAATAGTAAATTAATAATAATGATTTCATTTTGATATATAGATCGATTGATTGATTTTGAAAAAAATTAATAAAATTAAAAAACTTACAAGCTCAATGCAATTAGATCCTGCGGATAGAGGTACTTCAAAATATTGAGAAGAACATCATCCGAAAAATCAAGAATGTTAGTTGTAAAATTTCCCGAATCTGGCTTTGTATATACAGTTTCGATTTTCGATCTCTTGCAATCTTGGCTGCTCGAAGGCTCCGGCGAAGGAGATTTGCCGCGTTTAACTTTCATCCTCGACCCTCGGCTGCCTGCAAACATTTGAAAGATATTTAGATCGATTTCAATTCACCGGAAAACATTGGAAAACAACTTTAGTTCTCCCGCTTGGCCGCATCGATACATTTTTCGAATTCTATAGAAGTCTAAGAACGGTATCGGACGTCTTTTGCAATCCTAATAAAAAACAGCCTTAAATTTGTCATTTGTTCGAGTCTTGCAATTTAAGCTAAATAATATTCCAATTATTCGATTAAAGACATCGCCTTTCCGTTTATTCAATTTTTGTGAGAATTCAAATTCAATTAATTTGGGTAAAAGAGACAGGACTATAGTTCTGCAGAGCCATAAAGGAAACTCAAATGCTCAAACAGACTGAGACTTTCATAATGTGAAGCTCCAACCGTGTTCCAACAATTCATTATCACGATTATGATATTCTATCCCACGAATAAATCGTACTATTAAAAACGGAAATAATTTGAAAATGAGATAACAACCATTCAAGGATTAAAGTGTAAATCGTATGGAGTAACAAGCAACAAGCGCGGTTTAGTTACACGAATCTGTTACACTTTGTTATGATTTGTTATGGCAGCCTTGAGACGAGCGAGGCGCCACCTGGAGCTTCCATTTGCGTATTTGTATCTCTAGAGTGGATCTATTTTCTAATTTCACCTGACGCTATCCGTGATCGGACAAACCCGACATAACCTACAATAAAAATGAAATCCGATTTTTTCGAATTGCCCCTTGGTTCGAAAGCGTCCTACCTGGCGTAGTTTGTGGGACGGCGTTCGAAATAACCCTCGAAAGGGCGAAACACTCGACAATAATCACTCGAAAACTCTGGTTATTGAATGCATCGACCCCGAGCGAAAGTTAACACAAACGAATGACGAACCCCTGCCCCCCTGCCCGCCTCGCGACAATCGCGGTCCTCCCGACCAATAGTCGGCACTCGAATTTTCTACCCTACCAGACTTCCATTCCGGTGTTGAACACGCGCTCTTTCTCTATTAGATTACATATATCCGCTATAATCGTCAAAATAAACGATTTGTCAAGTTTAACTTCTTCGCATTTATTGAAGGCTGACGACGGCAAACTTTTCCAACGTCCGACGATTTTGGCGATTCATCTATCCGCGTTTTATCTTGACTCAACCGTCGTCCTTGCCGACCAAGCTAACCCGGGTCGTCCTCTTCGTTTTCAAGCGCTGCACTGCGTACGCCCGACTAGCGAGTCTTAATCTTTGGTTTCGAATTTGAGTATTTTTGCTCGGAGTAAAACGAATCATATATAAAGTTTCATTTCAAATGTGTTTATCAGATGTTAAGTAGATCCCTGAAGAGAAACAAATATTAATGAGACAATTTATTGTAACGATTCTAAATTAATTAGCCGTAATATGGGAATTCCCCGAGCTCGAGAAAACTCAATAACGAGTATCCTACGCATCGCGGGGTGTCGGGGTGGAGGGAAGAGGCGTCAAAGCCGGCCTCAGACGTTTCCTGACGGATGCCCGACACAATTGCGGTTTTCTTTGTTTTGCAGCGTACCGCACGGCATTAGATTTGATAAAAAGCTTATCGCTCGGTCCCTGTACCATGGGAATACCGTGCAACGGAGCTCGGTGACGATCGTTCGGTCGAATCAGTCGACCGACCGAGTTTATTATGCACGAAACGTTAGTTCATTTCTATATTTCTTGTAACAATCGTAGTCCGGTGAAAAAATGGCCGACGCAGAATCGAGGGATGCGAAAAATGGCGTTATTCGATCGTTCGATGACGTCGAATACGCGAAGGACGAATTGGCGAACGTTGATCGATCGAGAGAATTCGATTTGGACGCGGTAGACGCGGAAGCGACGAAGATAGATTCGACGCCGAACAACGCAGACCGGAAGCGGAACGGAACCGTTGCAATTTCGAACGCGGCCGAGGGATTTGGAGTTTTGGAAGCGAGATTCGCGAAGGAAAGCGTCGTTACCATCGATACGACTGATAAGAGAAGCCATAGAACGGCTTTGAGGGCGCAGCACACTTATGCCGCTAAAAAAACCGTCGCTCAAGGAATGATGGACGTCGCTCTTATAACGGCAAATGCGAATCAATTGAGATACCTCGTCGAGTATCAACGTAACAGTCCCATTTTCTTCATTAATGTTTTTCTCATTGTCGTGAGTCTTTTGCTGCAGGTGCGTAATGCGATTGATTTGGTTAGAGATAATTCGCGAGGTAGTCGCGCTGGCGGTTTCGAGAATACTCAATCTATACCGAAGCACAACGGTTTAGTTGTGAACGTCTTATACCGAATAAATACCGCAAGGGTCCCGTACGGAAACATTACCGCAATTATACTGAAATACCTTTTATTAAATACTTATTCGACCCTGGAATCGTGTTCATGGGTCATTCGTGTCCTTTTAATTGCATATTTCAACCACGTTTTACCGCCATTTTGTATTTTTCCGTGACAGATTTTTTTTATTGATTGATTTTTAGAAGGTACCTAAAATACGAAGATCAAGGATGATTCATTCCCAAGTCAACGTTTAGAATATTGACAAGAAATCTAGAAATCAATATCTAGTTCAACATTCGATCGAAAATGAAAATAATAATGAAAAACAAACACTGACAAATAATTTTCTCTTTCAATTAAAAATTGTAATTCCAATTTTTCGATGTGCCCTTAGAAAAATGATTAAAAAGCGTTTTCATAGTAATTTAAAAAAATGTTCAATAATCTTCACACATCTTTCAGATCGCCGTGGGAGTAAGTTTGATCTTCAAAGGGCGTTTCGACATGAAGGGCCAAGGAAAATCGCCTCAAGCCCGAATGATCAACAATTACGTAGTCGTCGCTGTATTTCTCATCACAATAATAAACGTCTTCGTCGCTGCGTTCAGCGTTACCGCCACTTCCGCAACACCAGCTGGGCACCCGGTTGCCCCACAAATTCCAATATAAAATTACCCGCAAAGATAATCAATCGAATTCAAACATTCTTCATAATCCAAATTTATTTAAAACGCCCTCATTTTTAATTTGTTACCATTAGCATTGAAAAAGGTGTTCAAATAAACACAATTCAAGAAATAATAGTGAAAAAAAAATAACAAAATAATTAATATAACATAATAATAATAAATAATTATTATTTTAACGAAAAATAAATATTTATTTAATATTTATATACTTGACTGCTTTCTTGGATAGATATTTATATATTTATGTGAAGAATGAAGGATATTTCGCGCTGGCCAAGAGCAATCTTCGCTCTATCTGCGTCTCATTCGTAACAGCTTGAATTTTCTCGGTCCACGCAGCATCAAACGAATTGGCAATTAAGTGGGGGGGGGGGGGGGCAAACTGCGCGCTTTAAATAGTAACGACTTGGACGTAAGTAACATCGCTGCGTTGCACCTTGAATTTCGCGGCTGTCCTTCCTTTTTATTGGTCAACGATGAGACGAAATTAAGTGATGGCAGAGAAAGAGGAACTACTACGTCTTTGACAAACGATTGAAGAGAGAGAGAGAGAGAGAAAGAGAGACGCGGAGGTCGCAAAGAGCTCCGAAGTTTACTCGACGAAAAATTCGCGACGTTGAAACAAATGTAAGTTCGCGTCTGCCTTCGCGGTATTGAAGACGTCAAATCGTTTGATATAACTACCGCAGCGTTTTTTTTTTTTGGTTCTTCTTTGTTCACACAATTTTGCATTTGGAACCGATAAATTCTCAGCGTTTAAATATGGGCAAAGGAAAAGGTAAGAGTCTCAACAAAATTATTTAAAAATTTTTTCTCAATTCTAATGTCAAATATATAATTTATGGAGTGACAATATTTTTATGATTTTCTCTGGATTTGCTATAAATATATTCATTATTATTTTTAATTGTCGTTTTGCGTGATCGTTTCCGTTATCGTCACGTCTGTTATTCAGGAGGAGGAGGGGGAGGAGGAGGAGGAAAGGGAGGAGATGTGAGTTTATGTAATTTAAAAAAAAATGGGATTAGCGGATCATTTTTATTATTATTATTATTATTATCATTGTTATTTTCAGAAAAAAGCTGCACCAGCTTCCGGTGGCTCCGGAGGTGGGGGAGGAAAGGCCACCGAGGCGAAGGGCGATGCGGGAAAGAATAAAGGCGGCAAGAAAGGTTTTTATTGAATCAGTGGAACAAAATTTAATTTTTTTTTCTCCAGTGACAAATTGTAAATATTGCAGTAGTGCGTTTCGATGACGGCTGGATATGTAGAGCTTTTGAAAATAAAAGAAGATGATTCGGGATCTTCAAAACGTCTCGAGATGCCCCGCTGTACAATTTTTATCGTCTGACACGAAAACCGATTTTTTTTTGACCTTACGAATTATTAATCCCGATCAATCATTAATTTGGTTTTTTTTTTCACAGGTGGAAAGAAATAATATTTGCCGACAAACACGAAGACCAGATGCCGTTTCTACCTCTTGAACGAACTCGTCGCAACTCCGTGATGATTAATTCAAGCCGACGAAATTAATAATTCAATAAGATAAACGAAAATAAAGTTCCTCAAATAATACGAAAATAATTAAATACATATATTTTCAAAAGATTTCCAGTCGTGTATTTATTTTTATCTACAAATTTTATCAACACTTTTTCGTTTATTTTTTACATTAAATTACGTCTATCGAAAGCCAACGATGGATTTTATTCACGCGATAATTTTTTTATCAACGCATCGGTGAGCAATAATACACACACTTGTGTAGCCCATATTTGTGTAAAAATAATTTCACTCGATAGTCAGTCGTGCGTATGAAAAACGCTCAAATCCGTTATTTCGGACATTTATCGTCGATGCAAGTACAATTGTTTTTTTTTTTTTTTCGTATCGCGACAAACATATTTCACGTTATTTTATTTTATTTTCTTAATTATTATTTTTGTTGTTGAGATTTTTCGATTATTGCACCCTGCATTATTCGACCCGAATAATTATCGTATTCCCGGTGATTGCGTCAAACCTCCGTCGTTCAATTTTATGGATTTGTCCGAATGATCGTCGTCCCGCATTTCGAAAACCGACAGCACGATATTCACGGCAACCGTGAGAAACATCATTGCCAGACTTATGTTGTTCCACAAATTCGCTTTTTCCTGGTCCTGCGTCTTGTTTATGTTCAACCATGAGCCCAGCATGATAAAAATAATACCTTGGAGAAGCTTTTTGTTTTTTGTATTTCGTCACACGAAGGAAATTGGAAGTGGAAATGAATGGGAGAAACAAAAAAAGAAAAAACGAAAAATTAATAAAACTGAGGAGAAACAAATGAAACTGTAAGAAAATTATAAAAATTATAATGAACATAAATTTTGTGACAAATTAATCTAAAATGAGTCTGTCATTCAGTCGTCCTACAATCGTCTCGATCGGTATTAAAGTAATGAATAAAATAATAATAATAATTATTATTTTTATAATTATTTTTTTCTTCAAATTTATTATTTTCATAAATAAATAAATTCATTAATAAAGAATAATTGATTGTAACCGAATCGATTCTTTTCATTCCAAACACGATGCAAAAAAAAAATAAAATTATAATTAAAAAATTTGACAATATAGGAGCAAAAAAATCACGAAAAGCTTTTGAGAATTATTTCCAGGCTCGAAATTCCATTCAATTGACTTTGTATATGGGAAGATCAGAAGATTCTACTCCTCGTTGATCATTGGATTTTTTCTGTAAGTTATAAATTCCGTCGGACTGTTGCTATATTCCATGCCAAATCCCGATATGATAACGTTCGTCAGACTAATAACGAAAACCCCGACGAGTATAACGTCGTTTATAATATCAGCCGCGCGATGATCCCTCGGTCGATTGATGTCCAATCCACCGACGATTATAAACAGAATACCGACCATCGCCTAAAATCATTACGAATTTTTCGAAAAAAAAAAAAAAAATAAACAAAAAAATCCATAAAAAGTTCGCGTTTCGGTGTTTGCTAATTGATCCAATTTAGTGACGCAGTCTAGCAGTAGAAAACCAAAATAAATTAAATAAATTAAATAAAGTAAATAAATTAAATAAATTAAGTGAAGAAAAAAAATAGAAAAAATTAAATAAATTAAATAAATTAAATCCAGCGTTCTCTTCATTTTTTTTTGTCGGGTTTTGTTGAAAAAATCGTAATCAATCCAGAGGCGTGTCGGGAATCGGCGTATCATAAGCAAGAAGCGAGGATAATCCCATGGGATCGAACGCAGATATGAGAATATTGTCCAAAAATACAATGAAGCTGAGAGCCACTCGGATTCTGCCGATCCACTCGACTGAGAAGGCATATTTCGAATCTTCCATTCGACGGTCCCTCATTAGATTTAGCGACAGCGACAATAATCCCGACAGTATCTGTGTGACACACACACACACGGAGAGACACATGTACCATTTTTTTTTAAAGATTGTATTCAACGAGCCTACAGACGACACTTAAATTGGATCAATTGCAGTCACAGACTATTTTACAGTTAATCTATTTTACTTGTGCGTGTCGGAGATTCCTTTTTTTTTTCATTCATGCGGTGAATATCCGGTGAGTGACTTACGATCCTTTTTTATAGCTTCGATATCATTCCCTGGATGGTGTAATTTATTCTTTTCCATTCTTTAATATTTGTTTTTATTCCGTGCGGTGATTGTAATTATTTGAGGTACTCCTTTGGGACTCTTGGGGCGATTTAGCGAATGATTTTATCAATTGTTTGAGGGAATAAAGAATTTTATGCAATGCATTTTTGCAATCAACCAAATTAATTAGATCACTTTGTTTTTTTCGATTTAAAAAATATTTTTAGTCGGAAAAAATTGAAGACCCTTCTATGTAACTCGAATATTGTAGAATGAGTCGGTTGAGGTACAGAATATCTTTTGCATCGAAGAACAAGCTCCCGATCTACTTCAAAATTCGTGCAAATAGCATTTATAAAGCGGCTACAAAACAAAAAATAAATAAATAAATAAGAATACTAAATCAAATGCGTTTTAATACCTGTAATCCGATGGACACGCAGATGAGGGTCAGCATTAGCGTATAAAATTCATGCTGCTTTCCCACCTACGCAAATTAAATTTTTATTTCATTCAATTACATGAATTCGATCCATTCGATCAAAACGAAAAAATTCCACAATTCTCGGTTTATTTTTTATTCACCTGAAGTATGTACTTGAGTTGCGATGCATTTGCAGTGAGCAATGCGATATCTAGCATGCCCTGTGCAATCGTCTTCTTCGTCGCGTATCTATTCGCATCTAACGACTTCACCTGTAATAAAAAATGAAAAAATAAAAATTATTAAAAAAAAAACACAATTATCAAAACAATTAAAAAACCGAGCAATACCGAAGACGCAATGTATCGCAGATAAATTCCATTCACCGAAGAAAGAAGAAAAAGAACGAAGAAATCGTGATAACGGCCTATCCACAAAAATTTTTATCGCAAAACGCAATTACAAAAAAAAAATATAAAATCTCGACGATCGATTTACGACCGTGTCACAATTCGATTATTAAAAAAAAAAAAAACTCACGACATTAAAAACATCTCTAACACCAAAATCCGTGGCTGTTGTGTCTCTCTTCGGTCTTTCGACGATTGCAAATCCACGATAATCAACGTTGTCGTTACCGTCGTTGGGTCTCACACCGGAAATAACGCTGGTGCCCGGTGCGAAATTAAAATTCGCCGGGACTTCCGGTTTAGGACTTTGAACCGGACGGAAATCTTCTTCGAACACGTGTTTTCCGTATCCGGTGGGTTTACCCGTCGGTTCCATAATTTAAAAAAATATTTAAAAAAAAATTAAACAATTAAATCGAACGATTTGAAAAATGACGAATAAAAAAAATTATGCACAAGCCAACGAAATTACGACGTCAGCGACGTTATAGGGAAAAGATACCCTCGATGGGTCTGACGATAAATTTCGCAATGCGATCGAACACGACCGACTGTCGTCGACAGTCAGCGTTATAAAGTTTCAACCGATTTATCGCAACCTCTTCGGCTTTCCGAAGGTGGGGAGTTCGATTACTCGACTCAATTTCTTTCTTCACTCCTACTGAACTATTTTTCTTCCTCGTTTTTTTTTTTTTTTGTTTCAACAGATTTGCCTTCCACCTGTTGCGACAAGCGCAATCGTTGGGTAAATACATTGAAAGTCGTTCGATGACTTCATCGGACATGCTTAGTTAGAGTGACAAATTATTCCGCCGTTGCATCTGGAAAATATTGCGCAGGCCATGGCCTGAGACCGACTTTTTTTTTGCTTTTTTTTCTTCTTCTATTTCCGCAGCGATGATTTACGGAGAAATATTCGAAGGAAGGCAATTTTACGGCGATGAGGTCGATTATTTGTTACGGATAAAATTGAGGAAGAAGGAAAATTTATTTTAATCGGCGATAATCAAATCATTTGAAATTTTATAATTTCAGCGATAAAAAATTTTTTTTTTTAAATCTTTTCTTCTCAAATAGAATCGCCACGTTCGAAATTTCATTGTTTTTCTTTTAAAGACAAAGAGATTGCCTCTAGATATATTTATTTCTTTTTGATTTGAGAAATTTTTGTAATATTGATATTTTTTATTTTTTATCTCAGAATTTCTTTTGTTTAAATACGAGAAGATTGCGTTCGGGAAATATTCAATTTCCTTTTGTAATTGGGAATTTTTTGTATTTAAATCTAGAAGGCTCGATATTTTTTCCTCTTGTTCAAACCATTTTTCTTTTCTAAACACAGAAGAGTCGTTGCTCATCGATTAAACGTCAGCTATAAGACCCGACCGTGACATACAACAGTTTTTACTATTTCTTTTTCTTCTTCTTTCCTTGTTCTAGCACAATCCGACGCTCACCAATGCACCATTGTGTCTCCGAGCTCGGTCACGAACATGCGGTTCAATTCCAAATTGAGAAACTTGCCTGATTCATGATGCCGTTCTCAGCGTGCGCTGGGGCTACCGTCGTTGCCATTCTTTGTATCAAACGGTTCATCGATTACGAAATTTTTAATTCAAAAGTAAAAAAATTCAAAAGACCAAAATCAAAAATAAACATTAAAAATGTTTAAAAAAAAAAAAACACAATCTTTTGATGGACAAGACAATTAATTGATGCGTCTCGAAATGTCTCAATCGAATCCCCGCCGATGATATTTGTTTTATCGATAAGCAAGAGACAAGTAAATGTTTTTTTTCTTCAACTTTCAACGATTGCGCAGCCACGATTATTTATATTTGTTTCGATATTGTTTGTTTTTTTTTTTTTGGACGAATTTTTAATATCGCTGTGATAAGAAATTTTCGAATCGAACACGTTTTTTTAAAAACTTTCCACAAACTTTGTTTATTCTTGTTCGGTTCCGTCGTTCCGTCGTCGTACTCGCAACGAGTGCGGCTCAATTGAAACTCGCGAATTGTCCGCATTGTTGTGCACATCTGAACTTCCATAGCAACCCCCTGCGTTTATCGCGTCGAACGATTCGCTCGTGAAATTTCGCTCGATCGACGCAGCCGGGGATGGGCATTGCTTCGATAAAAAATGTATTTGAAATACTTTTACCAAAAAAATAAATTACTATGATTAATTATTCATGCAACGATAAAAATACATTTCTACAATGATATTAAATAATTTGGATGTATTATTTCTCTACAATAAATTTAAAATATTCAATAGCAATCATAATCCATGATAATGAATAGAAGTATTTCAAATACATTCGCATTCGATAAATGCTCTTCTATGGGCGCAACCGACGAAACATTACGACAAATAAAAATAATACAAACTCCTCGAATTTTCGTTCGATCGGTTTCATTATTGAATTATTTTTTTTTTTTCACAATTTTTTTATTTATCCATTTTCTCGTCGTTTAACGTTTTTGTTTTTTTTTTTATTTTTCAAATTTTCTTTGTCGTCTTTTTCCTCAATGTTGCAACATATTTTTTTTCAACTTCTTACTCTCTTCGTTACGGACGATTTATTGTTCATTCGTGTGCGCGCGCGCAATTTACGCGAAATATAAAATTATAAAATATAATTGTGTACCTCTTAAGGCGTGCGCGAGTTGCAGACGATTTTTTTTTTTTTTTCTTCGTCGATGCCGCGTTTCACGATCCTCGGAGGAGGATCGATAATAATCAACGATCACAGGTACAATTAATCGCGAGAACAGTATTTTTCATTTCTTTTTCTTTCGTTCGTTATTTTGTTTTTTTTTTCGTTTTTTTTCATCGTTCCAATCTTGAGTGACGAATGGCACAAGAGTTGCGGATGAATTAATTGAATAATATTAATAATAATAATAATAATAATAATAATAATAATATTAATAATAATAATAATAATAATATTAATAATAACAAAAGAATGACGAGTACGTTTTACAGAGCAGATTGAGTCTTTTGATTTAAAAAAATTAACATTTCTTGAAAGCGTCGGCGCGACTTCATTCGCAGCTAAAATCAGTAAAAAGAAAAAATTGAAAAAAAAAAAACAAAAAAAAACAGAAAAATCAAATACAAAAAAAAGTTACAACATTTTTCCCGCGCAAAATACGGTCGACCGTTGAGTCGCGAAGAAAGCAGTTGATCAATTCAGAACAAACGGAAACACAGTTGGGGTTTTTTTTTGTTTCATCTTTTTTCCATAAATCTACAGTTAATAAACGAGTAAATTTTCTGTACATTGGTGCCCAATAATTCAGTGGAATTTTTTTATCTTCTCTCTCGCAATGAACGAAGAACTAAAAAACATCAACATTTCGACGATAATGACGGAGTTCACGATGGTGGAAATAACAAAAATATTATTTTTTTTTCTTTCGATATTTGTTTTCAGCTCTGAAATATTGGGCTTTGTCTTATGTTTTATAAAATTGGAAAAAAAAATAATAAAAACAAAGAAAAACGCATCCCTAATCGGTTGCACGCATATCTGCATAAAAGCGTATGATTCTACTGTACATTTGGGGCTCTTTCGTTTAATTTGCTTTGCCATTCGATCTTGTTACGTTTTTAATTTTAGTTTTTCTCATTCTCTAAATTTTCTCATTCTCATTTCCTTTCTTTTTTTTTTTTTGCGCTTCACTTTCTTTTCCTTGTTTTTCTCCGAGTTGTTTTTCCACAGCTCGCAAAGCAGCCGTATCGAGATTTAAGGGGTTCGGGAAATAATTCCCCGTCGCGTTAAGTAAAAACCTGATTAAAACGAATCCGCTAGTTAGCCTCGAGAGAACTTTGCCAAGAATGCGCTTGCATGGACAACCGTTGATTGTTGCTCGGCATGAGGGCGGCTGTGCAACGAATCGCATCCGGAAATCTTTCGTGATAACGCTCCAATCGCAGATACTTGACGGTCACCAAATTTCCTGAAACGAAAATTCAAAATTTCCATAAGTTTCCTGCAATTAATGCAATTGGAAATAAAAATGAAAATTCCATTCGAATAGCAAACAATCGAAAATAATTATCCTCTTTTCATTTTATTTTATTTTATACTTATTACTATCTCTTTGAAAAAAAATCTATTCTTGTTATTCTATATTTTATTCTAATATAATAATGTTATATCAATGAATTATTATATTATTATTTTATTAATTAATATTATACTATTTTAATATAATAATATTATATTAATGAATTATTGTATTATTATTTTATTTATTAATATTATACTATTCTAATATAATAATATTATATTAATAAATTATTATATTAATATTTTATTTATTAATATTATACTATTCTAAAATAATAATATTATGTTGATGAATTATTATATCATTATTTTATTAATTAATATTATACTATTCAAATATAATAATATTATATAAATGAATTATTATATTATTATTTTATTTATTAATATTATACTATTCTAATATAATAATATTATATTAATGAATTATCATATTATTATTTTATTAATTAATACTAGACTATCCTAATATAATAATATTATCCTATATTATTCTTATAATATATATCTTTATTATTATTTCATAAAGATGATGTATTGATGGATGGACGTTTGAATTTACCGTCGAACCAGCATCCGTGAAGAGCTCTGTAAGCCTTTCCAGCGTCTTCTTGGGACATGCACTTCATGTAGACGCAACCCTCGCGACTACCACGATCCACTCGAATATGTAGAACCTTCACGCTCTCACCGCACTTTTCCAGAATAGCGTCTTGTACCTTAGTCTCCCAATTTTCCTCGAACTCGCTAAGAACAAAAAATAAATAAAAATAAATTATTCAAAAAATAAAAGCAATTCAAGTCGGGATAAAAAAATATAATAAATAGGTTATAATCATGATTGAACAGAAGCAATTGAAAACAAAGAATGCACATTGATAACAAACAATTCAATAAAGATAAAAAAATAAAATAAATCCAATTAAAATTATTATATTTTATGATACTCACACATCCGGATCGAACATGTGGCGTATTTTGAGGCACGGCGTTGGCGAACAAGTCAAAGTATTGACAGATCCTTCCTTCGTGTCAAAAGCTTGTCCCTGCCATACTTTTGCTTTCTTCGCGACCGCCGGAACTAACGGATTCGACGTATTCAAATTATTCGGCAACCATCTCCAAACGTGAAATTCCTCACCGGCAACCTGTTGAACCTCTCGTCGAATTCTATTTCGAAAAAAAAAATAAAAAATAATACAAATCAATTTTTGTATCGAAGAAAAATAAAATTTTCGAATTTTATTTGTGATGTTTTTTCGACCATTACCTCGATTCGTTCTCATCGAGAAATTTCACGGCTTTGTCCCAAAGACCGGCCATTTTTTTGCGATCTTTCGGCGGTATCAGATTGTCTCGAACGTGATTTATAGCTAGATAACTCTCCTGAGTACCTCCCGGACTAGTTGTACAAGCGTTTTGATGATGCATCTCGACCATGCTTATTATTTCGCTGACTAGCTGAAAAATCTCGCGCTCGGCGCTTTTCTTGTACATGAAGTACCAGAGCGCGAGTCTGTGTCCTCCGAGGACCACCGATGCTCCTGCAAATCGCGAGATTACAATTGAAAATCTCGAAAAGAATGAAAAAATACAGAGAAAATATTCGTCGATTGTTCGAATCAATCTACGACGTACAGACGTTTTTTTAAACAGTGTTTGAATAATTGTTTATTTTTTTTTTCAGCAAAGCAGAAACTTTTTGAGCATGCAAAATCAGATTCTTCGAAGTTACGAGAATTCGCGAGATCTTTGTCATTGGATTTTTTGTTTGTTTCGTTTCATGCAGCATTCAGGGCAATCATCCAGTAAGGAATCAATGAGTAATTTACCAATGGCGATGATCAGCAGCAACCAAAAAACTGCGAATAATTTTTGCTTTATCAAGCATTTCATCGGCAATTCTGGATTTTTCACTATCATTCCCAATTTTCCGTCCAATCGGGTTTGAAAAACTTCTTCCTGCAACAATATTTCGTCATTTATTTTGGCAAAATAAAAATTAACGAGGCAAAAAAAATATTCATGAATTCAATGAGGATGTATTAAAAATACTATTTACTTAATAATCTTGGACTATATAATTCTTAATAAAAATATTAGAATCAATTGCAAATAAAATAATTCATCTAATTTATAATTATTAAAAAAATGTGAAAAATGTTTATCATAATTAATCGTAATTATCAAAAAAGTATTAAAAATATATTTTCATTAAATTCATCCCCGTTCCCCGCTCGTTACTCGTTATCGTGCAATATTGTTTTTTTTTTTTTTTCACACTCACCATCGAGTCCAATATCTGATTGGGAACGTCTTTTCCGTCTCCGATTTCAATCAGCGAAATTCCCCACTTGGGATTACCGAAGATTAGTAATTGAGCGTTGTGAAGATCGCCGGTGACCTCCAATGCGTTCTGCAAAAGACAAAACTACGTATTTTAATTTCTATAAAAAAAAAAAAAAAAAAACAACAAAAAAAAGTATTATAAAAAAACATTCGACTAGAATTGTAAATAAATTTATACGTTTTTTCGACACGAATTATTTGAACGTTGTTGTAAGTTTTATTTGATGAAAGCCTACCGCTTTATCGCTCTTGAACATATTTATTATTTCGTTGTCGGTGAGGTAAGGCAACTCGTCTGTGTCCTCGCAAACGGCCACCACCGCTTTTCTCATCAATATCGGTCTGATCATTTGCAACAATTGTATTACGTTCTCGAGATTTTCTTTGAGCAGACAGTTGACACCGGGCTTGTCGTGAACGGACATAGGACACAGCGGAACGTCGCTATCTACAAAACGTAAATTTACAATTGTAGAACATTCGAAAATTTCCACGAAGAAAAATAAATGAATACATAAATAATTTCTTATAAAAAAAATTCAACAAAAATATCTTTAAAAAAAAAAAAAAATGATAATAATAATCGCAAGTTACGTGTAATCGTAGAGGCTAGAATTTCTTGCGGTGATGAAAATTAATCCGCGAATCGTTGGGATGAGGAAATAAAATACCGTTGCCGAATAAAATCGTCATAAAACGTTTATTTGTTCACATAGAGAGAAGATACATTAATCAAACGTTAATCTATTTTTTTTTCCAACCATTTGTGAGTTATTTAGAGGCATTGTAGCACGTGTACGTAACGCACGATTAGTTTTTGTCAAAACGCTTGGAAAATGTCTATTGTTATTATTATTTTTTATTAATGAAAAAAAAAGAAAAAATCATAGATCAAATTCATTTGCCAGAACGAAGCAAACTCCGATTACGAGCACGATTCGTTGGAGCCTTTTGGAAACCGCGTTTGTTACGCCGTTGATCTTTCGAGACTTTAAACTTTGTGTAGTTTTATACTCTTGCATAAGAACATTTTGTTTTTTTTTTTGTATCTCTGATAAGGCTCCAAGTGGGTGTGAAATTCCAGGCACATTTCACGTGATACGAAATATTGTTATTATTCTCGCAACCCTATTTTGCGATTTCTTGTTTTATTTTCAAAT
Organism: Sussaba pulchella; assembly: GCA_963971145.1. Lineage (NCBI taxonomy): Eukaryota > Metazoa > Arthropoda > Insecta > Hymenoptera > Ichneumonidae > Sussaba > Sussaba pulchella. The sequence continues at coordinate 19,768,981 of OZ020167.1, read as the reverse complement.
TCAATTTCGTTCAACTTTGCTGAAGATTTCCAGGCAGAAGAAAATAATTTGTCCAACAAAATCGTTCGACAACGAAAATAATTTTTATTTTCACGAAAATGCCGATGAGTAAAAAAAAATTAAATAAAACGAAGTAGGAAAAAAATGTATGTTACCGATATAGGGTATGTTGCATTACCCTCGTGTTCGAGCACTTCGCTCAGTCTCTCTCAAACATAATTCTTCGTTTCGATTATTAATCGTTCAAAAAGAAAAAGAGAGAAAAAAATAATGCAATACAATTTTTCGTGGCCACCACCAGCTCAGCAGCAGCCTCAGTGACATAATCACGATATTTTCGTCGGCCATCGAACTATCTAAAGCTAATTTTCAAACAGATATATGTTTTAAAAATGTTTTTTTCTTATTGTTTTTTTTTGTAGCTTAAGTGAATTTTTTTTAGAAGAATAATTCGAAGAGTCGCAAAACTTTTCGTAGCGGACTCTCATATATATTCATTTAATATTTGTATTATAATTATTATTATTATTTTGTCCCTTTGCGGTTGTAAATGATTGTTTCATCGTTTATGGTGGTGAATACCTACCCGTTGGAAGGGCTGGGAAAGTTTCGGTCTTTCCTCCGAGTCCCAGATACATTACGGCCAAGACGCCGAAGAATAGTGCCAGTACTATTACTAATACCATGGAAACCATGTTGTGATTGTTTCTAACTTCTTCCTTGCCGCTTGTCGATGATTTGAACGTTCTGCTGACGACGTCGCGCGGTTTGTCGTTCGACGAGCCTCCGTATCTCGTGCTGCAATTATTTTTTTTCAATAATATAAATTATTTTCACTGTTTTATTAAATAAATCATTTTTTTTTTTTTTTTTTTTTTTTTTTTTTTGTGGGGTAATCCTGGATGCATACCCTAAACCCGTGGTCGTGTACGAAGATCGCAGCGATGAGAAATGGCCATTCGTGTCACCGTCCTTCGGAACGGACGATCGCAAAGGAGCTAAAATTTTAAACGATTATTAAATTATGACGAGAAATTAAAAAAATTCCGTTGCGAATGTGACGTTGACGATATAAATTCATCGATCGATTTATAATCAGGAATAATCTCGTTGACGAGTGATTGAATAATTGTGAATTATTTCTGGTAAAGACAAAGATTTTAATTCAGCCTTTTCCCCCCATCGAATATTGCTTCAATAATCGCTGGACAATGATTCAAACTTTTTTTTCATTGCAACTGAATTTATTATTGCAAAACTAAGTAACGAAAAATTGAATTATCATCGTTATTATGTAACTATTATTATTACATCGATTGATGAATTCAATTCGCCCAAATCAATACGCAATCAGATCGTCAATATTCAAATCCCAATTAATAAATATTCGAATTCGACTAAATCTTCCAATAAAAATGTTGTAAAACGTTTTTTTTTTCGTTATTTTTTCTACAAACTTTTCAACGTAGATCTCGCAGGAGCCGGTACATTAATGCTGGATCGTGAGCTAAGTCTTCGGGTGAATTCGGAAAGATAAGGAGTCTCGTAATTGGCAAGAATATCGTTTGCGGTCAGATCGTCCTTTTTGTAGCTGGTTTCTTCCCTGACCGGTAGAATGGGCGAGATGTTGGGTTTGAACGGCGGTACGACGTATTTTTCGGCGATCGGTGCGATCGTCGTCGTCGTTTTCGTGCGATTTTCGAGCGATTTCGACGACGGAACGTTGTCCGAGGAATTGCGTTCCTTCGTCGGATAATCGTAAGTTTTGTTGGTGTAATGAGATTTCTCGGGTTCTTCGGTTATGTCGGAATCCGATCCGGTTTCCAAACCGTCCGAAACTCCGGTTGTCTTGTAAGTTCGAGTTATTTTTTTTTGAACGATTCTCGTGATCGAACGATTGGACGACGACGATGGAACGTCGTCGTGATCGACAACGACGATTTCTTTGGGCTCGGATACTCGAGTCGAAGGAGTTTTTCGCTTGCCAGGACTGCGAGGAACGCTGACCGTAGGAGCTGGTGCAACCACAGCGGGCGGAGGCATGGGATTGGCCATGGTTTGACGACGAGTCGACGCCGATGGTTTTTTCTTTCTGCTCGTGTTGGAAGACGTGTCCTCGTCCGTGTCGTCGCTGCTGTATCTGCGAATGATCGAAGAAAGAGTTGGAAAGAACGAATTAATTTTGGTGTCGACGAATCGACGGATGTGGATTGAAATTGAAGGATAATGTTGGGGAATCGGGAGAATGGATTCTTTTGAAATTAATTTGGATGATGTTTTCTGATTGTCTTGTTGATTTTTGTGATGCTGTATCTGTGAATTCGAGAGGAAAATTGAGGAAAATAAACGGATGAATATATTAATTTAATAGGGCAGATAGAGAGCGCTATTGGAATTGAGCAAATTTTTGCACAATTGGGTGAAAGATAGTTTTTTTTTTAATCAATCGCAATGATCTTTTGTCTGTATTGTTGCTACTGTATTCGAAAATATAGAAAAAAAAGTGGCAAAAATGACTAAATGCATTAATTAGATTCAATCGTGACTGGCATTGATATACAGAAAATTTTTGCAAAATTCGCTCAAAGATGAATGTACAGAAAATTATTAACATGATCTTTCGTTAACATTGCTGCTGTGTCTATAATTATAAAACAAAAATTACCATAACTGAATAGATGGATAAATGAACAACTTAAATGGGATACTCTTCCCAGCATCGAAACAAACACAATTCCTTAAACGCAGAGAAAAAGTATAGAATTCAGACGATCGCTTTGACTACCCATGCGATACTTTCAACGCAATCCCCAAAAATTCCCCAATCTACGATTCGTCTCCCGCAGCTTCCCGAGCTACTCGACAAACCCTCTCGTCCCTCCTCTCGCCTCGAGTGGCGACGATGCCTCGTGGATTCCTCAAAACCTGACGATCTCAATGATTCTCATCCGTCGTTCCTAAAAATAAAAAACCCACAAAACAACAAACGGCGAACCACCCCACGTTCCGTTAAAACAACGTTGCCGCAAAGCTCGTCTCGAATCGTCAAAATTAATTGTGTTATAAAAATTCGTTGAGCCAGGAAGGAGGAGGGGGGGGGGGGGGGGGGGGGGGGGTAAGGAAGGACATGAGAGCTAGGTACAAAACGTGTTTCGCCGCTGCAGATTTTACCTGGCGGCTAGCGAGTGTCTCGAACCCGCGGCGTTCTTCGACTCCATTAGATTCTTGAGTTTCTTAACAAGTATCTTCCTGGTGGTCTGGGTCACCGGTCCCACCGGATACCCATATTCCGCCAGCTTCGAGCGCAGCTCCCAGTCGGTTAACGTATCAACCGACATTTTGCGCGTTAGGATAACACCGGACCCCACGAATATTCAATCTGACCGGGCGACGAGCCTTCGACACGATTCAACGAGCTACGGCGATGCATAAAAAAAAAAAAAAAACGAAGAAAAAAAATGCACGAACACGACACACGCGGACGAAACGACGATTGTGATTATTCAACGAGAAGTTAAACTTATTTCCCTGGTCTTTCGATCTTTTTCTTTTCCTTTGATTTGGGGGGGTTTTTTTTTTTTACGATCTTTCTTTTTTTTTCTTTTTCTTTCGATAATCGTTTGGCCGTTGGCTCGCGTCTGAGAGATTCGGTTGGCGGCTCTCTTTGGCTCGTTTCTCTCGTTTCACGCGGACGCAAGAAGCGGTTTGGAATTTTGACCACCGATCGCCAGCGCCATCGTCGCTGATTCGTCGCAAATGTCGCTGTGGCGCCACGTTTGCGCGGCAATGCCGCGGTTTATCGGCGTTCTTGTTGTTTTTTTTTTTTGTTTTTTTGATGATCACCAGGTTGGGGAGATTTTGGATGTTAATTTGTCATCGGGCTGGACGCGATAGCTTGCACGAGGATCCATGAGAATGTGGATTTCGCAAGTTCGCTTGATTGATTATTTGTGAGGTCATTATAGTTGTTTGAACGGCATGATATCGCGAAACGCGAGAAAATGGCGGCAAAATTCTTGAGGGACGGTTTTATTTTACGTCGCGCACCCTGTGCATATTTTTTTAGGAAATTTTAACGTCAGATGGAGCCACTTTGTACGTTAATGTGGTAATTCCTATACCACGAATAATTATACAAGCAGATAAAGCGAACGACGATATTTATTTATTAACTGACAACGGTTGCTGATTATTGATATGATTTACAGGTTCTTTGGTTAGCCACAGCTGCGGCGTGTCGAAGTCTCGACGTGGGAACAGTGTCTGTTTCCGTCGTGCGCGTCGCTCTCCTCCCGAGCTCGAGATGGGCGTTTCTGGCCCAGTCGGTATGCCAGAGAGTTGACTAGACCAACTGGGTACATTCTGCGATGTGTGTGTGGACGAGTCCGCCACATTAATTTTTTCGAATTGCTTGGTGGGACGCTGGGTAACGTTGTCGACCGTTTCTCTCGGATTCCGATGGCGAAATGTTTGAAAAGTATCTTTTTCCGCAACGGTAGATTTTTTGGATGCAAGATTAGAACGGTTCACTGCAAAGATATTCGACGCAGTTAATCGTTATTTTCTTTGATACAACGAATCAATAGTGGGCAAGAATAGTGCTTTACGGTTTTTCCGTTACCGACCGAGCATTGTTATTCGAGTCGCTATTGCATTTTTACCAATTATCGAAATCTCTGCCTTACCGACTTGAATTGAAAAACGAAAATAATAGATTTTCCCATAGAATCAACGACAATAAATCCGCTACTGAATTTTGATCTGACGAGTTTAAATATTTTGAAAAATCTGCATTATCGACAATCGCTCTCCACGCGTTATAATAATGCGCGGCGTGGTGATTACAATTAATTATCCCCCATCCATCTCGAATAATACCTCGGGATTCAGATTGATGCACCGGATTGCAACGAACTGCACCGTGGTATGGGGAACGACGTTTTACAATCTCCGCAGCGATGGATTAATCGTCACTGCTCGGGGATGTTAAACGCGGACTACGAATGTATACGATTGTGCAGACGTCGGCGGCGTCTTTGTCGTGCGTCAAATGATAGCGGCGATTCAATCGAGCGTTTATGAAATTCACATGAGTCCGCTCGCGTATATATGAATACATATATTAGGATGGTTTTAATTTGGATCATTTACAAAATTTCATCGCGCCGGGGTCTCAATCGATTACAACGAGAAAGCAAAATTGTTAAGCGTAATTTGACCGTTTTAATGCAAGTCTTACTACGCGCTGATTCGAGGTGAAATTTCAGGTTCAAATTACATACAATTTTTATATTTTTTGGTAATTATATTATATATTATATAAAATATATAATAATAATATAATAATAGATAATAAATGTTATGATGAATGTTATAATATATAATATAATGTTATTATATTATTTTGGTATTATATTGTCGAGGTGACTAATTATTCCTGGAAAAATTTCATATGGTATACAATTTTTCCAAAAATAATTACCCACCCCGCTAATAGAATTACCGAAAAATAGAGAAATGCATGCAGCACTAAACGGAAAATCTTCACCTTGACTCAGCGCGTAGTAAGAATTCGGCTCGAATGGTCAAATTCGGGTCAAAATTTGCGTTTCTTTTCATAGATTGAGACCTGGTCGCAATGAAAATTCGCAAATAAGAACCACCCTAATACATACATATACGACGTCGTATGGTGCAGCACGAATGACGAATATCTTTCGCTGCATGGTCTTTCTTTAAACATTGCGCAACGACGCGAGAGAATCGAAGCGCACGCGAGTTTCCGAGAGCGACGCTCGAGGTTTTAAGATTGCGAGGGGGATCGTGGAACGGCAAATACTCGAGCAAATCGTCGCCTTAACTTATGATAAATACAGAGTAAGACGATGATGCCGGCACCGCACGTCCTTATAACAGAGCACCGGCGAATTAAATTTACGTTGGGCACGTCAAGGTGAATGGGGTCGCTCATATTATAACAATACACATTCGCGCAGTCGGAGATGACGCGCTTTTTCTTTCCCTTCGATGACAAATGCCACGTTCGACGTTTATCGCATAAATTAACGAAATGGCGAGAGAATTATTCCGAGAGAATGATCGATAACTTTTCCGCGTGATGAATCGTTGAGATTGAACTTTGTTGCAGCTGCATTGTCGATTGTGGAGAGAAATTTTTCAATGACCCGCTTTTTTTTGCGGTTGAGGGAAGAACGGGGATTGCTCGGTCGGTAACGAAGACTGTACATTTTTTTTTTTAAGGTTTGGGAATATTTTTGTGGTGGAGAAAGGTTTTTAAATTATTGTTTGGTAATGTTCTATTATGGTGAATATTTTTGCTATCTAGAAATATTTTGCGGCTTTGAGGAATTTTTTTTTCTTTGCAGTTTATGTTACCGACCGAGTGGGGGAAGGCTTATGAAGTTGGCTGAAGAGCATTTGGTGAGATGTTCTATCGAATAATCGATCGACTATGGGGGAAACTATAGGAATTAAGCTCCGCGAGCTGTTGTTGTCGATGCATCGGTCATTACGTTGTGGACTTAGCAATTGTAATGACGAAGAAACCCGTTGTCGGTCATCCGGGTCCGGGTCGTTTGAGCCTGGTTCGAGAGCCCATCGATGATAGACCATCGCGAGCACGGTTATTCTTAGGTTTTTGTAATCAATCTAAGTAATTGAGTAATCAGCGATACAATTGGCTCGTTCACAAAACTTCGTCTAAAACTAATTTCTTAATGAGAAATAGAATTTTTTTTCTGATAGATAGAATTTTACGATGGTTCCATAATGATATAAAATTTGTCGCTCTATCACGACTTATCAGCGATAGACCCCCGATTTACCCAACACGAATTCAATTGATTCGTTCGCATTTATACAATTGATCGGTTTTCATATCATTCGACGAAATAGATTAAATTCCCCGATTGAATTTCCCTCTCGATACTTTTCTCTCTCTTGTATATTCCAACGTAATCACAAGTCAGACCAGTCATCGATGTTCTTCGATCCCAAACGATTTTTTCATTACTTCTATCAATCACATATACTCCGAAACCGTTCTCTGACAAAAAACGCTCGTGTCATCTCTTTTCCTCATAAAATCATCCACCCAAACCCTCGCAAATTACCCGCAAGCTCCATAAATTGCCACCAAGCTCTAATCAATGCCTGAAAACATCTTCTCCTCCCCTCTTTCTCGTCCTTACAACGCCAACATCGCTGCAACAAAATAATCACGTTGACTTATTCTTCGACGCCTCTTTCGCGCCTATTATCCGATTCTTCCCGACGTTCTCCACCTCCCCCCGCGCCCGCCCGCCCCTCGACAGCTGATTCCGTAATCCTTTGTCTCTGTCTCCGCGCGCGTTCGCGCCGCGTCGCAGCCTCCGCCGGCCGCCGCCGCCGCCGCGTTTGCGCACGCTCGGTCGAGCCGCCGGCGCGCCAGACCGTATCCGAGAATCCCATTGGCTCGTCGTTATTCGCCAATGAAAGAGCACTCCCATTCATAAGTTGCCCCGCTTCCGGACCCCATAAGTGGGGGAAATCATCGAGCTTGAACCACCTCGCGGTGCAACGCAAACGACTTTTCCATCCGTCTGTTGGTTGCACACGCGAGGCTGCGAGAAACAATCGCGCGAACGTGGAAAAAAAATGCAACGGCGGGAGGGTTGTAGTCGGAGGGTGGGGAGAGACGCCTTGTCCACCCTTGGAAACAACCCCCCGATCGATTCCCGGAAAACTGCGCAGACTCTCCGCAGCTTCGCGCCATTGGCTGCCTACCCTATCGGGTAAACCTCCAGGCCGTTGCTACCATTGCGGTACCGTACGTGGGAGGGGGATGCAAAAACTACCCCTTCCGTCGGGGGTTGGCTGGAAATCGCTCTTCGTCACGTCACGGGTAATATGGATTTATGACTCGTGGCAAAGACGGTGGTGCGGTGGCAGGGGATGGGGGTCGAAGAGTTCGAGGGTAAATGGAGCGGAAGCTTCGGGGAATGTATGTGAAATATGGTTATTGCTGCCGATGCGAGGAAATACCTGTATCTGGGGTTGGAAAAAAGAAGGTGAAAGAGGTGGGATGGGGGTTGGAAGGTATGGTTAACGGGGTATAACGTCGCGGTTAGATCGGCGCCATTTTCGTTTAACTGGGTTTCGAGGAAATGGAATGAGGGGATGGTTTCTTCGACGACACTGCGCACTTGTCTTTAGGTGCACGATGCATGGATATATCCATAAGAAGGATGATGATATAATATTATATGTAACCCATAGATTTTTTTATGGAACGTGCAGAATATAAATGTATGCATAGTGGTCATATAATTTAATCCATGTTGCATTGTTGTTGCATATTTAATGAATTATTACTATTGCTATTATTTATTTATTTATTTCCATTATTACTATAATACGAACGTACGTTTCATCGAAGATCTAATAATATTATAGCAGAAATGAAGAAATGTATGTCTGTATTCTTTCGTTATTCCGGTGTATTATATCATTATTACATGTTATGAGATTTACGATAAAACGTACCTAATATATACATATATATATATAATAAATAAAATCTATGGAGTTTGAACCGCTATTCGATTAAACAAGACAGTTGTCGGTGACAGACGTGAGCCCGTGGGGAGATCCAGGATTAATTTATTTGGTACCGAAACGATCGCGTGTACAGAGATTGAGACAGGACGGAGAGAACGAATGCCCCACAGTCTAGGAAATCTTGAATCTTGAAAACGTTAGACGTCAGAGGTTCGAAGGGTGAGAGAGAAAGAGAGCGAGATGAAAAACATGGCGCACGCGGTGAAGGTCATGTGAAATATTTGCACTTTGTTTGTAATCTGCGTAACCTATTACGGATAATAAATCCATGAAGCTGAACCTCCGAACCCCTTGCACCCCGCGCCCTCCCCCCTTTCCATCGTCTTTTCGTTGTCGGGATAGAATATGGTTTCACAATCCAAAGAGAAAGGGAATCTCTACGTGTGCAGCTCCGTTGGTTCGATCCTGCTGGTGCTGTTGTTGTTGCTGCTGGTTCTCGATCTCGCGGGTCTCCCTCTTTCTCTTTCTCTCTCTCTATTTTTCTCTTTCTCGAGACACCGAGAAAACGTTTTATCCACACGGTAAGCTACTTCTTCTGTCCATGTGGTTAATCTCCCGGCTGTTATGCACGTATATCGCACTCTCTCCCAACATGCGACTATCGCGATGCGATAGATCCATCGTTACACCGCGCGCAGTCGGATTCAACCTCCCACATCGCAGTCACTCACATTAATTGATTCGCCAACGTGAAAATTAATATCTCTGATCCGTCGGAAGACTTATTTTTTTTTTCACTGGGGTTATCGTTATTTCTCCGTGGCTCTGGATTGAGGGATGGATTTTAGTACTAATGCAAAAAGACTGAGAATTTATGGACGACCGAAAGGGTTTATTCGAATTTTTGGGAGGTTCTTAAATTATTGCGATCCATCTTGATTGTCTTGGAATCTTGAAGTCTTGGGTATATATGAGGCATTCTACGGCTGGGACGGCTTTTCGATTCTGATAGAAAATGTTTTGCCTCAAAGTACTCGACCAGAAGAGCGTGTGAGGATATTTTTAATATTTTTTGCAGCCATTTTTTTGCAGCAATCAATTTTTCAAAATTAATAATAATAATTATAACAAGAACAACGATGTCTACGAAATATTTTCTACAATTCACATTGAGAATTCCAATTCTTGGCCTTCTCTAAAATTTAAGAAAAATATTTCCCTTTCGCGAAAAAAAAAATCTTAACAAAAAAAACGCTTAGCCATGTGGTCCGGGACGTCGAGGTCGTTCGGTTGGTCAAGGCCGCTAGATCGACGTCCACCTCCGCGCTGGTCACGGCAATCACGATTTCGCCGAAGCACCCCTTCTCCCCCCGCACCCCTCCCCCTACCTCTTCCGTAACCGTTATTGCCATACCATATCGAACTGCGTGCGGTAACCCATGTAACTCATTGTCAGCGTTACACAAGACGAAGTCAACCCGAGACGATAATTTTTTTCCGTCGGATAGTCAATCGATAATCCGCCCTCTACGCACATCACCGCGAATTTCCGCTTTGTTTCGAAGAACCTTAACGATCGGGGAAAACGTAAATGCAAACGTGAAAAAAAAAAAATGTTTCCCACATCTCCCACCCCTCGCTCCCAATATCTTGAAAGAATTTATGATAAATAAATCCGACGAATATTCTCACGAGTCGAATCGTGAGAATAAAATAAAAATAAAATGAAAATATAATAAAATTAAAATTAAAATTAAAATAAAATAAAAATTAAAATAAAATGAAATTAAAATATAATAAAATTAAAATTAAATGAGAATTAAATAAAAATAAAATTAAAATTAGTCTCACGTGGGTTTCATCCCCGACGAATCCGTCTCGTGTGTGTGAGAACGATCGTGGGGAACCACATGCGAAAATCTAGAGAACAACAACGAAGTCGTACCCCGCGAGGGGGAAACATCAGCGCGTCTCCGGAATACCAAGCAGCGCGCTAAAAACGACTCAACGAAGAAGCTTTCCCCCGAAAAAACGTAAACGAACGTTCTTCCGCAATCCTCGAGACGCGGTGTCCAAAACCCGATACGCAGAAATCAACGAGGGCTCTCGATAGAAATAGAAATTGAAACAATAAAATGAATTGAAATAAAATAAAATAGAATAATGGGTTAAAGGACTCCGGTCGATGGCCTTTTGGCATTGTACAACCTACGACATGTCACATTAGACAATTGCAAGGATAAATCCTGTCAGATGATGCCAATACATATACCACTACTAAAATAAAACGAACCAAAACAAAACAAATCAAAATAAAGTTTGAAAAAAGGATTATCCAGTTCCATCACGCACAACCGCGGACATGCCAGCAAAGCCCAGCTATCGCGCATCTCCATATCATTCGTTGCGCCAAACGCACGTATGACGTCACGAAAAAAAAAGCGTAGGCGGAATATGGCGACGTCCGATGGTTCTAGCCGAGTTCTCCAAGCAGCTGCGTAACATATTATCGTCGGAGGAGAGCTCCGGCGAGCGTGCACGAGCGAAGCAGCTCCGAGCATGAGCCGGCGGAGCTCCCGGTACCAGAACCATCGGAGCTCCGAAGCAGTGGGAGCACAGAGAGCCTGGAAAACGGAGAATGAAACGAAGGCCCCGCGCGCGAGGAGGTGAGGGCGGCGAGGGGACCGGGTACAGAGACATTAAGGGGGGCCCCCCGACGAACGCGGCGCAACGCTTGGGAAACCGGAAGGAGGGGATGCCGAAGAGATGAGACGAACGAAGGAGACGGAGAAAGAGTGAGACGGAGAGAAAGAGACACGGAGGGGAGAAGCAGAGAGCGTAAGAGAGAGAAAGATATGCTGGCAAGAGACTCGCGGAGACTCGGGAGTGGGGGATGGTCCCCGCTATGGTTGGGATGGGCGAGGGACCAGAGGGACGAAAATCCGTGGTTGATGGCCGCCTGGGTCCTGGGCTGGAAACCCTCTCGCGCCCGGGGCGTGAGCAACCTCGGCCAAGACATCCCGAGGAGTGAAGAGAGAGAGAGAGAGAGAGAGAACGAAGAGTCAGAGAAGAAGGAGGAGGTAGAGAGCTATCTCTCGTTCAGCGTTTTACACACGCTCGTCTGACCGGCGAAGACGACGAGGACGACGATCGACGATCGACGTCGTCCACGTCGTCGACGACCACGACGACGACAACGACGACGACGACGACGACGGCGACGGGGCGACCGGCGAAGGTACACCGCGAAGAAAATCCGTGGGCCAGTTACCGCGGAACCGTTGCCTCGGCGACACGCATGCACGCATGCGCGTGGAGGACTTTATTCAAATGCAATCGTCAGTGATCGGGCGGTGAATCCTCACGATCCCAAGATCCCGTCGAACGGGCATCGCGAGACCGTTGAATCCTTCGTCGTATTTTCCATAGTCCTTTTGGACCCTCCCCTCGTCGTTCTCAACATCCACCCTCGTATATATATTTTTTTGTATTCCTCACTGATTTGTTTTTATAGTATTTTTTAAATTTATTTTGGTACTCGTCCCCACTTTACCGGCACATCGGTCTTCACCCTTCTTTCTACCTCCCACGCGAGCCTTCTGCCCCCCCTCCTTCCTGCCCCCGCCCTTTCACCGGTCAGGACGATCGCCTGCCCCCCTGCCCCCCTCTCCTGGCTTTTCGAGCTCGCCCTTCCTCCGGATCGCCTCGCTCTCGACGTCGTCCTCGTGGCTCGCGCGCCCCGTTAACGGGAGCATGCTGTCATTGTAAACGTCACTTGCACTCGGTGGATCGTGCGTCTTCTTCGTCGTCGTCGTCGTCAACGTCGTCGTCCACGCTCGTCGTCGGGATTATAGTTTTCGCACGATCCTTCGATCATTCGACAAAAAAATTTTCCGGTTTTATTATTTCTCGCGAATTACGTTATCGAGTTTGATACTCGATTGGTTTTGTTTTTGTTTTGTTTTGTTGTTTTGTTGGGGATTGCGATAACACCGATCGTCTTTTTTTTTCGCACGAAAAAAATCGAAAAGTTTACCGGATTACGAGTGTCGTTAACGCTGCTAGATGTTTTTATTTACATGAATATGGATATATGTACGTGAATTGTATGCAAACGCGTGTGCGACGGAAAAACGAGCGACGGAAACCGCGGCAAGTTGGATTTTAACGAGAGTCGCGAGAAATAATTTGAATTGAAGTGAAAATTGGAACGCAATAAATCATTGCGAGATATTCGTCGTGGATTTGCTAAATTTTTTATTCGTTCGCTCGGTCGATCTCGATCGTGGAACTTTTGGTGCGCTTCGGTAAATTACGGAGTACGGACTTTTAATGATAATTGACAATCGAAATTGTCTTGGGGGGAAAAAAAATAATAATATTATCGAAGCGATGTTGATAGGTCGGATTTTTGTCCCGCCGTGCTTTTTTGTTGGAATTAATCCCATCGCGAACGTCTGACGAGCGAGGGGTTTGATCTACTTGAACCGACGGGCGGTGCGTCTGCTCTCGTGACGAATCACCGACTTTTTCCACTTGCGTCGGTCTCGCTCGTCTCGCGATTCATATCGACTGATCAATTCGCAAAAAAAAAAACATCTAAATCGGAAAAGAAAAATGAAATTGAATCAAAATTGAAAATCAATCAAACAAAAATTAGGCATAAAATAAAATTGCAATTAAAAAAAAAAATCATACACTAATAAAATAAACGAATAAATTATTCGCGAGCGTGAGACAATCGATGTTTGAAAATACGTGTGAAAATGTGTGTAAGACTGAATGATTTATCGAATCTGTGACAATGAGACAACAGTGTCGACGTTTGTGATGCAATAATATAATATTTGTGTTATTATCGAATTTGTGTTTAAAAAAAAAGAAGAAATTTCTTTTCTTTGATAATTCGAAAAATTCGAACGGAAAATAATTGTGAAAAAATTTTTCGGGCCTTGGTCAGGGGACGTGGGTTTTTGCGGGGGCGAGAATTTAGCGAGATCGACGGGGATTGAATGGTTCCGCGGGGGGCCACCCTTGGGAGGTCAGCCTGGGAGCAACCGGAGCCGGAACACCGAGGGTTTTACGACTCGCCGCCCCCCCGGATGGACGCGAGCGTGTGTTGCATGCCCACTGTCGGCTCGGGGGCCCAGCATCATCAGTCTCATCTGTCGGCTGGTTTGCCAAACGGTAATCAGCCGAATTTGCAACAACCTTATCAGTATGCCGATCAAATAGTTCCGGATCGCGGCCAACCGGACGGTTTGGCGATCGTTGGCACGGGAAATACGGATGGTTGGCAACAAAATTCTTCGGTAACGAGCATCGCCGGTCTTACGAACAATGCCACGACCACGTACATCGATTATTCGTGGCTGCAGATGCAGGTGAGAAAACGATTTTAATTTTTTGCTTTTTTTTGTTTGAAGATTTTTTTTTCTTCGTGGCAAATGTGATTCGCGACGAAGGGCGTAATATTTTTATAATGTAAACTTTTTTGTTCGGTTTTTCCGTCGTCGAAATGCCTTTTGAGATGGACAACGTAATTTTTCTTTTTGTTATTGTTTTTTTTTTGTGGTTGCTCGTCGTGAAAAAGTGTCTTACAATGGCTGGGGCTGCTTGTCTTTCTTTTTTCTATTTTTATAGTTATCGTATTTCGTCGTGGAAAAGTGTTTCACGATAGAATACGTCATTTTGTTCCTTCTAACAATTTTTGTTCCACTTTTCGTTTCGGAAATGATTTCCGTTTTTCACAATTCGTCTCCGACATTTTTTTTACAATGAAGTCCGTAATTTTTGTAAATTTAATAATCTTTTTTACGAATTACGTTTGTGGGTAAAGAAGAGAGCACTGGACGCGAGCGATAAATGTGTCATTGGTGATGTCTCAATAGCTCGGTTGTTGGATAAAAGAAACATCCGTGGAATGACAATTATTTCGTTCCAACGTACGGCAATGTACGAGAGAAAAATATTTTCTTTGTAGGTGGTTCGGTTGATGCTGATGTATGAATATATATATATTTATATACCACCTGAGAGACATACGCGCGAGTGCGCAGATTTATCGCATTGCCGATGACGAACGTGAGGGTATTTGCACTCGCGACTCGAACGTTAACCGGCTGTTGTATTTTTTTATAACGATTTTACCGGCTTATCGCGCGGTCGTTGCTTGGGGGAAAAAGATGAGACGGATAGTTTGATTTTTTATTTTTTTCCCCCAGTAGGACGGGAGGGGGGGATTCTCAATATTCGAACATCGATTTTACGTCGGTGATTTGGACTTAATAATTTATTTTAGCTTGTTTTTTCTTTTTGAATTAAGAAAAATTCTATCTATTTAAATTAGAATTTTTCGCTTTTCTCGTTGATTTCATCAGTTCTAATTTTTATTTTTTGGATATGAATATTAATGAATTTGGAGTTGAATTGTGATAATTTTTGTTTTCTTTTCGCTGACGTCGTTGCAATTTTTCCTCATGTTTTGAGAGATTTATAATTATTGGGGGATTTCGATGAGAATTATTTTGATGATGAATTATTGTAAATTCAATTGGAACATTGTCAGGGTCGGTGGGGGTGGCATAGTCAGGGGTAGCGAAATGTTTTTCATGTCTTAAAATGAGGGAGTAAATATGGGCGCGCCTTCGGGACTGCGCACTCGTAGACTCAATAAAAGCCACGTCGATCACGAGACTCGGAGAATATATATATGTATGTATAGATCGTCGTTTCTCGTGGCGATGGCCGATCGTTGATTGTCACGTGACGTTCGTAAAATCGACGGAATTACGAGAAATTCTGTGATAAAAGAATTGTGGACATTGGTTTGTGTCTTTTAGGGTCGAAGAAATTTATTTCAGCAATTTTTAGAACTTTAAGATTGAGTCGATTGTAAAATAAAAATATTCCATATTTTTTCATTCATTTTATTCCATTTTATTATCATCTAATTGTCGGATCGTGCACAAAAAATGTGATTGAGTCGCAGTATTTTGGATTGAAAAATAATACAAATATTGGATCATTCTTAATGGCTTCAGTAGTGAATAAATTTGACGATCAGATTGTAATTGCAAATACAAAATATATATATGCGATTCCGCATATTTAGTGAAATCATATGACAGCTAAAATCGAGCGCAGCTAGCGATAAATTAATAATAGCCGAGCATCGAAGGCCAATGGAGCGTTGAAAAGATGATGCATAAGAGTTTGAAAAACTGAGTCACTTAATCTCCTTGGCTTTTTTTTTACTTCTCTCAAGTCTAAATATGATGGAAATAATTATTATGCGAAACAGGAAACAATTATCTTTCCATCTGGATTTTGTTACATATTTTAAAACTTCGATAGTATCGCTTTGAAAATTATAATTCGAAACGAAAGAATAAATAAAGACACCAGATGAACCTAAGCAATCTCTTAATCTCCCAATTACAAATCATTCCACAATAAAATTTTCCAAATTTGAATCCAGCAAAAATCTTTTCAACAAAAAAAACTAAACAAATGAAACAAAATAAAATAAAACAAGCTGCAAGTTGGAACTTGCAATTTGCTTCCTCGAAATCGTAGGTAGTGAACGAAGAACGAAGAATCGAGCTCGAAATACAACGGAATCCAAATCTTCCTCCCAGCATCCCCCGCATCATCGCAAGCCCCACCGGCCAATCCCCATCGATCTTTCAGGGTTGTAAAATCGCGTCGATCCCGCGGATTTTCCACTCGTCGCCAAGACGTTGCTCGTGAAGTAACCAGCCAGGCATTTTAGCGCGTGACACCGATGGCTGTTTAAAAGCCATCGAGGCCGTTATTTAGCGGAGAAAAATAATGACAGAGTCTCGCGTGGCACAAGTACACGCGGGTGGTGTCACTGCTATTTTCCAACGGGTGAAATAATCCATTCAACGCGTCTACTCCGAAGCGTACACCTAATCGGCAAAAAGAGAATGGCCGTGCTATTATGTCGCATGATGCTTTTTAATGACCCCATAGGGATAATCTCGATGCGCTCACGTAAACCAACAGCCGGCGCACAACGCCTTCCTCGATATACATACGTTAAGGTGGTTCTTATCAGGGTCATTCGCTAATTTCGATTGCGCCTGGATCTCAATCGATTCTGGAAGTAAAACCAAAATTTTGAGCTCGATTTGATCTTTCTGGGCCAACTTTAACTACGGGTTGATTCGAGGTGAAGTTTCCAGTTTAAAATATAAGCAATATTTCGGGAATTATATTGTTATAGTGTAAAAGTTGGCCGAGAAGGATAAAATTAGGCTTGAAATCCCGCTATTTTTTTTTCAAATCGATTGAAATCACGGCGCAATCAAAATTGAAAAATAACCCAAGTAAGGATCACCTTAAGATGCATATGAATAGCGTGCCGTGGAAAATTCAGTGACGAATTTATCATATTTTCCCTTGCGGCAAAATAGCCGTTCATCTCGTCATCATCGTGCGTTCTTACTCGGCGAAAACCGTAAAACCGTCTAAGGAATGGCGTGTGTCGTTCTTTTTTTTTTTTTTATTATTTTTCATTTATTTATTTTTGTAATAATTCTCAGCCTCGAAGATGGGATAATAATCGATGGTAATTTACCGTCGTGAGTGCTCGGGGCTTGCGGGCTAAACGACGAAGAATGACCGACTTGGTGTTTGCCTGTCTTGAATATTTACAGAGTTGCAGCCCTTTCATCAATTCCCAATTATCCTCTATATTCGTTCAAATTGTTTCCAATTGTTTTGCATCATCGCCATTATAATTTACAATGCTTCTATCGCTATTTGCAAATAAATATCGAATTATACAACTTGACGGGAAAAACATGAATAAATTTGCTTTTACATTTATTGAGAAAAGTTCTGAAGAGGAAAATAAAAAGTTGTTAAAGCAATTTTTCTTCTTTTTTGTTCACTCGTTGCATAAATTACTCAATGATCATCATTGAACAAATTCATTACCAAAATATTCGCACGTTTTGTGGGCCAGTAGAAATAATTAAAAATTTTTTTTATTAATTCATAATTAATGTTTCCAAAGATCATAAAAATGACCATTGGAAACAGAGAGGGTGACAAACTATTACTTCCAATAATTTCGTAGTTTACTTTTATTGGTCGTGTAAATTATGGGACGTTAATTATCGCATCAAATCCTTCACACCGACGACTCTAAAATATCTGCATTTTAAATCCTTCCTCTCTCTTAAAGAAAGTAAGAGATAAAAAAATTCTAAAAATTGCAAGCTCTCGACGTTATATGCTCTTTCAAAATATAATACTATATCAATAATAATACCAACAACAATAAATAAAATAATTACCTAATCAAATAATTCATAAAACCATCAAATAGTGTAATCAACATTTTTTCCCCACAATAGCGAAGAGTTTGAAAACGTTGATGTGACACCGGCTTTCCCGTCTAAAGCTCACCCGTGTGTGTACGCGTCTGCGTATGTGTGTGTGTGATATGGATAATGTATTGACTTAATATAAACGCGGGTCATAAAATAATAAGGCAAAGTAATGGTACCTATTACGACGACGATGCATTGGGCTGCCGGAGTCACCGGTCTTCGTCCCCTCGGTTTTAGCCACGTTCTCTCCGTCTCTCTCGTTTCGACCCCCTCGGCCGGATCTCTCTCGCTCGCACCCACAACCATCCACCACCACCACCACCATTGGAGTTACCGCGTCACCGTCGATGCCACCACCACGAGCACTCGGCCGCACTCGCCGCGGCGTCCCCACGTAGAGCTATTATGTTGACAAGGCAAATATCCTTTGATACGCCGTCCGTCTGGGGACACGCGTCGCGCTCGCATATTACAAAGAAGGGTATATCGCTTGCTCGCACTTTTTTTCTTCTTCTTTCATTTAAACATTTTTTTTTCTTTTTCATTCCATTCTACTCCCTCGCTCTCCGTGTCTTTTCCCGAGTCGGTGTGCTCGTCATCTTGGGTACATATATTTTGAGGTATATCTACGTACTTGATTTTCCGGAAATTCGTCTTTGGAACGAAGACTCGGAGATAACTATGACGAGTTTCGATGGTCGGTGACAGTGTGTCCACGTGGTTGTGCGTGTTTGTGTAGAAGACAATCGGAGTTTGGCTTAAACAAGCTCGCTCTCACTCTCTCTCTTTTACCGTTTTTTTCATTGATACACTCTTCTCTTTCTCATTCTTAGTTTGTCCTACATAGATGTAATTGGTGTCTCACGGAAAAATAAAATTACGACAGGTCTTAGATTTCAATCACATACTATCAGAAAACGTGTGGCCAAATCTGAGTCCAATCAGACAATTCTAAGAG
Source organism: Sussaba pulchella (assembly GCA_963971145.1). NCBI lineage: Eukaryota > Metazoa > Arthropoda > Insecta > Hymenoptera > Ichneumonidae > Sussaba > Sussaba pulchella. The sequence goes on along the minus strand of OZ020167.1, from coordinate 19,750,099 downwards.
TTTCAGCATTCGGCAACTTCCGTCGCATTCGCTCTCTCAGAAATTCCGTGCGACGTCACGGTTCGTCGTCAACGTCGATTCAAACACTGGAGATCAAATTCCCGCGACGATGATGAGTTTTCCGCATTTTGGAAATTCCCCAATTAGCTAATAATTCACTAATAGCCTGTAGAAAAAAAAAGCCCGTCCGTGCAGGCACTTCAAGGGTGGCCCTGCTTGTTCCGGGGCTCATTGTTGACCCACATAGCCCTTCACGGAATCATCCACATTCGTCACACTTATCCACGTTGTCGTTTACAATGTAAACCGATTCTCCCTCTCGTACAATGCGTTGTAACCGTGGCATTTCGCTGCAACTTCGAACCAACGGAAATTCACGATTACCATATCCGGACTGAAAAAGCCAATATGTAGATACATGTCCAGTGCGTCGAATAGAGGTGACCGGACGAATCATTTCCACGGTTCACCTCACTCGTGCCCCATCGGCCTCACGGTTCTTCGATTTTTCATCGTTTTTTTCTCTTCTTTTTTTTTTCTATAAGCGATAGCCCGTGATTCTCTCGGCAATCTGATCGGGGTATTTCATTACAGCGTTAATAGAAATAACGATGCATTCATTTTTATTCACGAGTTGATACATTTTCTAGTTGATGCCGATTTTACTCGCTTCCTCGTGTGAATAAGAAATCTCCCGCTTCTCAATCTTATATTTATCTTCATTATTTTTCCATAAAATGTTTTTCTGTTCAGAACGAAAATTGTGGAAGAATATAAAATATATTACGAGGGCCATTTGTTGGCTCTTTCTTCTTTCCTTTTCATTCAAACGTAACTTCGATGATCTAAATTTTCCATACAACAACAACAACAATACTAATAACAATATCAATGAAATAATAAATAAAATTGCGAATAAATGAAGAAAAATAATAAAAACGTTTGAAAGCTCGACGTATGAGGAAAAGAAAATGATGAATTTGAGTAGCAGGGTGGATCAAATAACCCGAGAGTATCGAAAAAAAAGATCGTTTCACAGAATCGAGAAGATATATTTCATTATAATCCACACACTGGCAGTTCTCCTCGCGAGGCAGTGACTCACGTCGTCGCCGTCGATGAACCGACGAAGACGACGAGTGGGTGTCGCTCGGGCGCAGTTACTCGCGTTGCAACCACATGCACTCGCGGTCGTACCTGCTCTCCCGTGCGAAAGATACTCAAACACATGGACACGCACATACGCGCGCGAGCGCGCGCACATAGACGCCGTATGCACCGTAAGAAGGTGTATCAAAATAATCCTCCTTTCTCCGTATGCCCGGGCTTCGAAGCCCAACGCTGCGATATCCTCAGACCTGCGATTCTCGTACAGGTTCATTCAGTCTCTCCAATCTCGACTCTCATTCGAAATAAGATTCGTCAACGTTTATTACGCCGAAAAGAAAAGAAAATTTAAGAATTTATAGAAGAGGAGTATTTATCTGTATTTTATATAATGTTTGGTGTTGTGAATGAAATTTCGCTATGATGAACATTTAAAAAAAATAAGGATTTGTGTTCTCGACGGGAGGCAATAAAATTCGTTATTTAGAGAATGAGCATTTTTTTAAATGAAAAAATATCTTATCAAGACGTCAACAATTTTAAGAAAATTTACATACAGATAAATACAAAAACAAATGCTTTAAATCTCATCAATCAGAGGTCAATGAACGATGCGGTCCCTGCTCGTCCCAGCCGTCGCCCCAATCTTCAAGAATATAGGAATACCTTCCCTACGGTAATTTCGATCGTGAACACGGTATAATACAATACATCAGCAGTTTATCTAAACGCAGTTATAATTTCAATGCGTCGATGGAGAAAGAAAAAAAAATAAAGAAAGAGCTAGTTACTCAATCTTTATCATCCAACATGCTTTCACACAACTACATACACTTATATATAAATATACATACATACACAAAGGGTAATTCGCTATCTTGAAGATGGTCCTATTAAAATTCCCATTAAAAGCCACATTGTCGGTATTTCGTGCTTCCCATATACGTACGTCGATTATTCTTCGATGTTGGCACATTGTCGATTAGAGATAGAATAAGAGAGAGCGAGATAGGGATGGAAGTCCCCTGCACCCTTCTCCCCCCTGTAGCCGCCCCCGCCCCGCGTCCTCTAAAAAAGCCCGATGCCTACCGTTTGCGTATACCTCCTCGTCTCTCGCGAGCTTCTCTTGCCTCATTTGCCAAGCTCGCTTGTCCGAGAGAGTCCGCCGAACCAATGTTCCGGACAATTTACTCTCGAAATTAGTTACAAAACGCTCGACCTATCTACCCATCAGCCACTTCCGCTTCCTCCACGGGGCAAATAGATGGACGGGACGACCATTAAATGGCCGAGAGTGGAGAAGAGTTATTGTTCACGGACTGCCATAATGGATTTGAGCGTATAGTTACGCGTTCGCGAACGCGAACCTCTCGTAAACATATATATATGTAAAAACATGTGTGTGAGAATACACATGTATATAAACAACGGAACGTGCGATTGTGTGAGATCGGCAAATTGTTCAGCAGCTCTGCAACGCCTATCTCGTACATTTTATTATTGCTCCTTTGAATTCTCCTTCCTTTTTCATTTAAACATTTTTTTGATTCCATATTTAGTCTCGGTATTTTTAATTCCATTCATTGTCACAAGATTACGCATCGAGTTTATCGATACCCGCAGCAATTACAAGAGTCTTGTCGTGTTCAACAACTTCGAACGGTTTTTGTACATGTTTTCATTGAGCCTGACATCGGGTTACTCCCTTAGCAGTAGCCTGCTTGTTATTTCCTCGACGAAACATTCACAAACACTCTCGCGTTAAGAAAAAATAAAATAAAAAATAAAAAAAACGAATGAATATTAATATGAGAGGGAAAATGTCCAACAAGTCTGTAACGCCCCGTCTTGTATGCATTTAATTAGATACTTGGCATCGAGATGATGCTGTGGCGTGTCTAGTTTGAATATACACCCCATTCGAGATTTAAGTTTTCTTTTTTCATTATTATTATTAGAATTTTTTTTTAAATTGTCACAAACAATTTCCCAGTCGTTTATGATACGTCTGAGCAATTACAAGAGTAGCTTGGTTGTCTTCGACACTTTCTGACAGCTTCTCAACGGTTCTATGACCTTTTTTCACCGTATGATAGCGACATATAAATACATACTCTATCTAAATACCATAATGAATAATAATAACTATGATAATAAATTCATAATGATTATATTATTATTTTGATATTACAATAATTATTATAATAAAATTATTCACGTGTATAATATACGCAATAATTTATACACAAACCTGAAAATCCGTAAAAATAATCTCAAATTGTTCAAAAATTCTGCACAAAAAAATATCCTCGTTTACATCTAATTAAAACCGTCACCGTCGAAGCCCGTAGCGCCACTCAAATAGTTACATATATTCACCCCTTCGAGTTTCTTTTCTCCGTTCTCTTCTTTTCCATATTCCTCCTCGTTGTCACCAAAAAAAAAAAACATTACCAGGCGTGATACTCACGCGCGTGGCCAATTAAAAGAACGTTCGTGGCTCCTTCGACTCGTTTGAGAAGAAGAAAAAAAAGCTTTCCATCGGTTCCCTCGATCCTGACACCCGCTATGCCACCGTGCCATTAACCCCCTCATAATCGCCTGGATGAACATTTACCCAAGTGACTTCTCGTTCCCGGTTGCGACACCGCAGATTAAGAAGTAACTATACAAAACGCTCACTCATACATACATTATATATGTATATAATGGACAGTTGTGATACACGAGCCCATAGCCTTTTCCCGCTGAACCACGGTCTGCCCCGCCTCGCGAAAAACGTTGCAAATACGTGTACCACCGGCAATTGCACCACGATGTACAATTAACTCGTTACACGCTTCCAGGTAATCAAGCCATCGCATATGAAATGAGCGCGTGAAAGCTCTCTAATGTCTCTCGCAGGTGATACCTTCGAACATTGCAACAGAAAAGATCCTCCATCCCCCACCGTCGTTTATTCAAACATTCCTTATGCTCTACGATTTCGAGGCTCTCACAAGGAGACGGGCACTGACGGGGGGGAGGGGGTGGAGAAGTCAGCTTCTTGTGGACCGCGAACCGTACCGAAATCAATGATGTGCAATTATCGTGGTGACGTTGGCCCATAAATAATCGACGGTGCACCGGAGAACGACGGCGATGGTTCGTATTACAAACCATCGTGGGAATTGTCGGTTTGGTTGTACTGTATGGGCCGTTCGGTGCGGAATAAACGGATTGCGAAAATATAGGCGTGATAGATGCATGTACAAGGATAATTTCTATCGAACTCGAGGGGATTTATATCGTCGAGGAAAATTTTCGATCGTTTTCAGCCTCGGTCACTGCAGTTTTTCTTTGTCTTTGCTTTTTATTGTTACGTTATTTATGAAGGAAAAAATATGCTGTCGAAGTGAAATCGTAAACCACTCGTAAAGTCGATGTTTCAATGTCGCAGGAGGGGACGGGAAGGATTGCATGCGCGATAATTAAACGGGAATGTGGATTAGTTGAGTCGTGAATTTTATATTTCGAAGAAATATTACGATAAACGCGGTTTCACCGTGTTCGAAGGTACGAACTATTTATTATAGAAGGGAGGTCGTTGCGAATTGCTCATATCGCGACCGACGCCGATTCTTTTCTTGCAACGGGCGAGAGTCGTTTGACTTCTCGAAGGAGTTTTATTTTAGCAAAAATATAGGATTACGAAAATGAAGCATTTTTTACGGAAATTCAAATTTGACCGACTTTGTCAGAAATTACAAAAATTGTAGGGAGAGAAGAGAGAGATAAACATAAATAACACTATCCCGGCGCTAGATAAAATTTTTGCTTTTGATTCTGCTTCGAAATTTTGATTTATATCTCTTGGAAATGATTATTATTATCATATAATAACTTATTTTGATTTGAGAAAATAATCGTTGTATCCAAATATTGCACAAAGAACGAATTATAAAATCCATTCCACACGACCGTGTAGAAACATAATTCGATCGTTGGCGCATCCTGAAAATTTAATTGCCGGACAAGAATTATTATTCCCCGACAAATGAGTGATTCCGGTTGATCGTGGAAATCTGGGATGTACACATTGTACGGAGCGCGAGTGATGCGAACACTTCGCAAAATCGGGGGGTAAGCATTAGCGGGCTCAATGATCGCCAGGAAACAGATATGATGCGCGTCACGAAGCGTGAAACGCCAAACGCGCCCACCGATTATACATCCCATACGGTCTCGCACACGGTTTTGAAACGCGCGGGACCCGTACAAACGCAACAAAAGCCACCCCACCGTTCGTACGCGCGCACACGAACGTACGAACGGTGCGTGGGTTCGTCCATGCGTGGGTGAGAATCGCCGGTGTTAGGTTCTTATTCCGCAAAGTATGTGTGTTTCTCGGATGATTTTCTACGTGTGTTCGTGTATTTGTGTGTGTGAGATCGACGGCGCGTGAAGACACGCGCTCGACCAGAGAAACTGTACAGAATGATTCAGAATCGGAAACGCTTTGATAGCGACAAAAATGATTTCACTGTAAATCTCACGTCAATTTGATTCTCTTTTTTTTTTTTTTGGCGACGAGTGATTAATGATTTTTTTTATATAAGATGAAGATGTCGAACGGTTGATTGGAATCTGTGTTAAAGTCATGGGACGTCGATTTTATTCATCTGTTTATTATTTATTATTTGTGGCGTTTTTTGTTATTTATTTTTCCTTGTACGAAATTTTTTAAATTTTTTGCTCCGTTGTTTTACATATTAATTAGATTATCTATTTATTATTCATTCATTCATTCCCTTTCTGAAAAATCTAGAGAGTGTCCAAGATAAAAAATTCATCAACGATTCGTTTATCAGACGCCATACATATCGAAATTGCATGCGCCGACAGGTCAGAGACGATGATTCTTGCAGCCAGGAAGTTTTATTATCCCAGAGTCAAATGAACGACGGACCATGAGAGCGAGAGACGGAACGAAAAATAAGAAAGAGAGAGAGAGAAATATATATATAAAGAGTAGTAAAGAGAGGCCGCACAAAGCGTCGTGCAGTAGCCGCAGCAACTGCAAGCAAACGAGTACGACAAAATCTCTCTCTCTCTCTCTATACATATACATCTACACATATACAACGCATAATGCGCTCGGCAGGTCGTCGAGTACAAGAACGAAACATTTTGCCGACGATGCCGCTCTAAGCGCAGACAGGAAATTACCTAGCGACCTTATTGTGTATTGTCCTTTATACATGTATACATATATACGTGTACTTATATACATGAGACGTACACGCGGGTAATACCGTGGCACAACTGCGTACGCCACGAGTTGTGACGGTAATTGCGACCTATATACCTACTCGAGCTTTGCAAAAGCTCCGCGATGGACGCAGCCCATGTTCATCGATCGTTCGATGGCCAATGGCGAGCTCGCGTCCAACGAATCGACTGTCCGGGAGCCACGGTCAACGGATATTCCATGCACAAGTTATTTCACCAGAAGCTTGTCACTTATGCCCTCGTCGAAGCCGAAGATGCAAGTAAAAAAGTTTTAAAAAATGAACAAAAACGTAAATGAAAAAAATGAAAAATTTATTCGTATAAATTATTGCCATGACGGTTACGAGAGGCGAAAGGTAGACAATTTTACGGTTCATAAAATCGTAAATTACGACGGGAACTTTGTTTCGGAAAATTTGTTATTATGCGTTTTAGATGGTAAACGACACGAAAATTACTATGATTATTTTTTGGTTTGATTTTTTTTATCAAGAAATTCGATTATTTAATTTTTTCATCGCAAGGTTTTATTTCAAAATTTAGTTTAAAAATTATTAGAACAACAAATCATCGGAAACATGGAATTTGTACATTTTTATCACAAAATACTGTTAAAAACATACCCGAGTTTGGTTATTGTTGCATAATTCTATTTTGTTTATTTATTTATGCATCATTTTGCTATATAAAAATTTTCAAACATGCAAACAAAGCCAAAACAACGCGAATAAAAACGCCAAGAATGTTCGCGCGTGCGCGATTCCTGCAAACGCAAAATTCTTCGCGCCGTTAAATCGGCATACGCGTTTCACGGCTCACTTGACGGCGATACCGGCAATACAACCGTCGTTGTATCATTATATATTACACCCGTAAAACCTCAACCCGAATGAAACAAATGTTTCGACCGAATCGCGGCAACGCGAATGCCGGGACATTTCAAACGTCAAAATACCGGACAATCTCAACTCCCGACGACTATGATATGCGACTTATTTAATCGCATGCGTTATTCCCTCATCTGAAAATCTTCTCAAGCAAACTCCCAAGCTCGTAGAAAATAACAATAAAAATTTGAAAAAATAACCATAAAAATACTTTAAAAAACATAAATCAATAAAAATAAATAGAAAAATGCGAATTCAATGGACTATCGAATTTCGCATTACGAAGAGGTGCGATCAACTTAATCGCACGTATGTTCTCTCGTCTCAAAGCCTCTTCAAACAATTTCTCAACCCCGTGGAAAATAAATTTTAAAAAATTACAATAAAAATATTTAAAAAAAAAACATAAATAAATAAAAAATTGCGAATTTAATGGACGATAGGATCTCGTATGGCGGAGACGCAGCCGGGTCGCGCCGGGTAATCCGAATCCGGAGGAGCGCTTCGTAGAGAGAAAAAGAAAAATTAAAATTAAAAAAAAAACAAGACGGAAAATTATTTTAGCGCGCGGCATTGGCGATATCTCGTGGTCCGCGTTGTCGTTGTAACACTCGATGTTTACGAGAAATAGGAAAAACGTGGACGTGGAGACTCGGCTTGGAGAGATTGTCGCGAGCGTTCGTCGGACAACGCGCGCGCGCGCGCTCGCGACGATCGTAACGAAGAACGATAGACCTCACATCTCGAGGTGTGTATCCCCTCCCTCCCCCCTGCCCCTCACCGATGACATTACACACGGTAATATCCGTAAAAGAAGGCTTTTGTATCGAGCAGTAAGACTGTCGGGCCAGCACGGAAGTCTCAGCTGTATAACACATTAGCATTACGGACTAGCACCGAGACCGGATTGTAAAGCATCGCTATCTCGCCTGTAATAACTGTGAAGTCGGCGTCACCCCGTCCATGCTAATGAGGATCGATTTAATGGTCCGCTATGAGACGTTCGTACGTTATTTTCTTAATCTTTTTTCTTTTCTTTCGTTATTATTATCATTATTATTTTAATTACTTCAATTATTTCAATTATTTTTATTGTCTCTATGATTTTTCTTATATTTGTTATATTTTGCTTGTTGTTATTATTATTCTTATTCTAATTACTTCAATTATTTCTAGTATTTTTCTCATATTCGTTTTCTTTTGCTTGTTATTATTATTATTGTTATTTTATTCTTTCTCTGATATTTTTCGTCGTGCCGTTGTCTCCGTTCAGAGAGTGACGAAAGGTAAGGAGGCACTGCTTCCAATGAGGTGACGCTCTTGTGACGAAAACGTAGTTTTTTTTCCCGGTTTCCTTTTTTCGTCATTTTTTCGTAGAATTTCATAGTTATGTATTTTTTATTTGTCATTTTTTTTTTTTGGAAATCCCTGTTCAAACATGTGGTCTTCTTTCATCTTTGGGATTGTGAGATTGCTTCATTGTCACGAAAACGTGAAACAAGCGCGTAATTTCGTCATGGCAACGGAGTTATTGAACGTTCGGTAAAATCCTGTTACGATATTCTTTTGCTTTTTTTTATTTTCATTTTTTTTTCGCATTGCGCTGTCGTTTTCTCGTGAAAGACGCAAAAGAGTTTCGCGCGTTGCCATTTTGTTGTACCGAATTGAACGAAGGTTTGGGCTTTTCATTGTCTTCGTAGAAATGAACGAGACACGATTTCTTTTTTTTTTTCTGTTGCTTCCTCATAGACGAATTTTTTACATTCTGCGAACGTTTTTTTTTTTCAACTTTTTCTTTCTCACAATTTGAGACAGAGTAATAGAGAAAGAGACTAACAATGAGAGAAGTATTATAGAAAAAAAAGAGAGATGAAGAAAGAGATATCATAGAAGAGAGACAAAATTTCGAAAAGAATCAGGAAAATAATAGCGAAAGAGAATCAGGAAAATATTATAGAAAAGAAAGATAGACGGAGTCAGGTAGACAGACTAATAGAGAGATCGAGATACAGAGAGGAAGATAGAGAAAGAGGCCAACAATAAGAGAGATATTATAGAGAAGAGTCAAAATTAAGATAAAGTTAGAGAATTATATACGAGAGAGATGACGAAAGAGACTCATAGAAATATTACAGAAGAGAAAGAGAGACAAAGATAGTGGAAAAGACTCCAGAGACATATTATAGAACAGGGAGAAAGATAGAGAGAGACAGTGAGAGACCGAGGATGAGAAAAGAAGAAGAGGATGGAAGAAACGACGCGCGCCGTATAATTTAGCTTTCGTATGAACGTACCTACCTCTCGGTTACATGCGATACAGTGTGTACCGAACGAAGAAAGGATTTACATGCGTTACAGCGTGCGGCGTGCGTCGCTGACATGATTGCTACGCAGCGCGGAGGGCAACGTCGTCTCTTCTTCTTCTTCTTCCTCTTCGTCGTCGCTTCGTCCTCTCCGTCTCGTCGTTGTCGTCGTCGTTGTAGAATGCGCGTCGGTACGCATCTAAAAATGAAACAAAACAAATTAAACAAAAAAAATAAAATAAAATAAATATAAAACAGAAGAAAAAAAAATTCACCGCTCGGTGATCTTGCCATAGCCACGTACGTTGTACGACCCAACCAACATTACCGCTTCTTATCCGCTTGTACCGAGTGTGCGGCGCCGCGCAATTCTTCGGGACTGTCCGTTACCTCGTGTTCGTCGTCTCGATTCGCTCGTCGCGTTATTCGCTAACCCGAATATGCGACCGACCGACCAAACCCGAACCTGTGTGGGAAAAACAAAGAAAAATGCGAAAAAAAATGTTTGAAAAAATATATAAGACCTGAAAAGATTTGAAAAAAAAATGAAAATAAAATAAAAAAAGGTAGAAAAAAAAGCATCCTCGAAGCTCGGGACGCTGGCGAAGCGCGAGAGGAAGGAAACGAGGGCTCTGGCGATGCTCACGCACCGGTTTTTCATCGTCTCGCGCGACCGTCGTTAGCCCGCGAGTGAAAGTTGCGCTGGACACATTTGGGTTGAGGAACCTTTTCTTCCTTTTTTTTTCTTGGTTTCGCGTGTGGGAAATATTTTTTTTTTGTTTCCTTTTTCTTTTCGCTCTCGATCGATCGAATCTTGGAGAATTTAAAGATTCGTGGAAGCTTAATCCGACCGGACGAGAGTTTATTCGTCGATTTTATGTTTTTTTTTTATTAAACTTGTTATCAGTGCGACTAAACGGAATATAGGTCTTTTTACGAGGGTTATTTTTTAATTCATTATTCCCTTTCGAGGGAATTTTAATTTTTCTTTCGCTGACCAATCATTTTTGCGGGAAATTATTGACAAATATTATTTTACTTAATAATTATAATTATTACCATTATCATGTAATTATAACCTGACGAATTTTTTCAATTCTGTCCGCGTTTGTTATTGAAAAATTTGATAAAATCTTGATTTCGGTGTTTGGCAGAATAATATACCTACGAGTTCACCAATTTTCGATTAATTATCAAAACGTTTGCATTTTTTATTGCTATTTTTCATCTCGAATATTCATAAAAGTGAAAATGTTTCGCGATAGTGGCACGGATAGGTACTTGGCGTAAAATTTCGTTACGTCGCATTACGGAGCGTCGTACAGTCGGTGCAGTTAACTTTGCCCAGTGAAGCTGCAATACGTACATACGTGCGGCGCACAAATATCTATATATCCTTGAGGTTTCAGATAGTCTCTGGGCGTTCGTTGATTCGCGGTTGAACCTTCGCGCGCCCACTCGTCATTATCAAGAGCTTTCTCTCTTACCTTCCTTTCTCCGAGCCGTGCGCTGCTGTGGTTTGCTTCTCGCGCCCGGTCGATATGTATCATATATATTCAAGTAATCTCCGCACTCTTTGATCAAGATGAAAAATAGAGATAATTCAACAGCTCCAGTGGGCCAAAGATGGTATCACGTAAATGTGAAGATTTTTAAGAAAAATGAATGTCCTATCATTTTTTTTAAATCTGCATAATTATACGTTGCACTACATTTAATATAAGTATTATGGATACATTATATAGTTTTTATATATACGTGGAAATATAATTTATATCCCATGACGAATGATTATATATATTTATTTTTTCAATTAATTTTGTATACACATTTATAGATTGTATATTCAAAATTATTAACGAAAATAAATCTATTATTGAATATATATAAATCTTCGTTATAGGAAATCAAGAAATAATATTCAATAAATAAATATACACATATATTAATATTATGTATGCATATGATTATAAATAATCATATGCCCATACACGCGTTTTCGGAGAGACTCCGAAGACGCAAAACGACGACGCACCCTTGCGGTCCTCGCCATCGCCGGTTTTCGCGCGCTCGCGGGCTCGCGTGTGCGCAGCATCAACGAATTTGAAAAAAAAATATTAAAAAACCAGCTTTCCGGCTATGTTATTTCACCCGCGGTCGCGCGTGTGCTCATCCGTGTGTGCGTTTCTCGATGAAGAACAATACGGGCTATCTCGCGGTTCCGTACAACTTCCACCGGAGCCGTATAATACTTACCGCCGTGAATTGTTGGGATTCCCCAGAATACATATACTTCGGTGATTGCCCGCGAAAACGCTTCGGGTTTTATGCTCATAGCATCGTATTATTACGAGATGTTATTGTATATTATATAGCGCGAGGTTTGTAACGCCGCTATTGTGCGGTCCTTCGTACGGTTTGCGCGTTTGTTCTTTGTTCGACGCGTAATCCCGGAACACTTGCGAGAGGCTTCGCCAATCGTTCGGCGCCCGAGAGAGCGCGCCAATTTTAAAAACGTTTGGATCATAATAATTTTCATTTTTTATTTTGATTTTTTTATACATTTTTGCACTTTGTTTATCGCGAGTGCGATCGCGAGCACTTTGTTTGTTCCGTAACGTCTGTTACGAGCATTGCTGCAAACGATGATTTTGCAATGGAGATTGAAACGCCGCGCTTTCTCTACTCGGAACAATTTTTTTATTTTTATTTTTCGTATTACCGATGAGTATTCAGTTCGGTCGCAAAAATGTATCGTGTTACTTTTTGGTTTTTTTTTCATTCTACCCGAATAATGTTATATTTTGATGGTATTGTAGTCAAACCTCATTTTATTTTAGATATCAATTTGAATAGAATGTTATTTTACTTATCATTAACGTGAAAAACAAAATATATTCTGCAACAAACATCTAATATAATATAATATCATGTAATCAATGATTAATTAATAGATATTCAAATAAGTAACGATTTACGGGAAAAATAATCAAAATCCCTTTTTTTCTAAAGTGATTGACTCGACTTTCGTTACCTCACAAAAGTGGTCAATCATTTTTATCCTTGATTGAATACTTTCAGGATCAATTTGAAATCCCGTTTGATAAACGTGCAATTATTTTTTCTTTCTCAACTCCTTCCGTTACGAGTTTGTCGGGTAGTTTTGCATTGATGAGGTAATGACTGTTCCACGGGAATTATCGGAACGGTTAGCGCGACGAGAAGTCAAAGGAAACGCTAGTCCGTCCGTGGAGATCATAGGCAGAGGCAGGCGCGCATTGCGGTAGCGCGACCGCCCCGCGAGTTGGCCGCGAGAAACTGCACACACATTTAAACGCACAAGCACGCACACTGGTCAATCCCGGGTGACGGTTCTCACGTTTCTCCGGCTCGGCGAGATCGATCAATTAGAACCGATCATGCCGAGAATCAAAGTACAGACGAACAAAAGTGCTCGCTGAAATTAATATAAACATATATACGTACTCATATGTATGTATTTCCAGACTCATATAGTATTCGTAGGTATGTAGGCTCAAGCAGTCTTTCTGGAAACTAATTTATGATGATAATAACTCCCTATACTTAAAAAACTGAATCAAAATTAATGACGTAAATAATGTACGATAACGAATAATTATAAATCTACTAAAAAGAAAGAAAAAGTTAAAATTAATAACATAAATAATCGACAACCACAAATATGCTTATGAACAGCCGAAAATGATAATCCAAATAAGAAATAATGATAAATATACGAGAAAACTATAATCGTAAGTAATAACCTGAATAACAATCGAAAATAAATACACCAAAATCATAATCCGAATAACAGCACAAACCACGAACGACGCCAAAAACCCACCCAAAAAAAGTTCTCACTACAATAATACCAATAACCAACAACACACCATATTCCCACATCCGCGGAATCCTTTCTCATAAACCTGAAAAAGAAAAAAAACAACTTTATCATCGTTCGTTACATAGCGCGGTAAAACCCGTTGTAACAATTAAAACGAGAGTGAGACCACGATGCCCGTCGCCGTATATGGGCTAAGAGAGCACACACGTAGCATGCACGGGATAATGACCATTGAAAACCCCAGCTGGGTATCTTGACCAGGACTAGTTTGCGGCAACAGCCACCGCGGAGACTCTCGACGTTCTTTGCTCCTGTTTCCGATTCTCTTCTTGCTCTTCTTGCTTCAGCGGCTGCTGATGATGCCTCATCCGCTTCGTCGATAACGCGCGCGAGCGAGCGAGCGTTGAGTCCGTTGCCGAACGGCGCGTGCTCGAGCTCCGGTCCAGAGCCCGGAGCCGTCCGCGGATCGGTCAGAAGGCCCCCGCGGAGATCGTGGACCCCTCGGGGTCTGTTCTTGAGCACGGGCCCCGCGCGGGTCCACGGGAGGGAGGCTGGGAGGGCGGGAGAGGCCCGGAGGGGAAACGATTCCCCAGCCTCGGCCGAGCACCTTCCTACGTACCTAACCTACCTACCTACCTAACGTTAACGGTACTCTTCGAAGGAAAGCGCCGCGGACGCTCTCGAGATTAACCCCCCCCCCCCCCCCCCCCCCCCCCTCGCCCCTTGCCATCCCGCGCTCGTACATCGCCCAGGCGATCCCGACGAGCGTGCAGCCTCCGCCCAACGAAAATAGGCTTGCAGCCGCGGCAACCACGCGTTTGACCGTGCATACGTTGCGGTTGATGTTGCACGGACGACTCGTATCGCGAATCGGCTCGTACGTGTGACGAGGTTTTCCTCGAGAATTGGGTTTGAAAGCGTGGTACACACTGAAATCGTGAAATCGGTTGATCGTATCTGTAGTTAAATCGAGGAGAGGAGTCGCGTGCGATCGGGGAAACTTTGAGGATCGGATGATTGGGAAATTGTCGGTGGTTGGAAATTTGGAGAATCGGTGGTGGGTCATTGGGAATGGGAATTATTATGGAAAATCGGCAAACCATGGGAAATCGGAAAATCATTGGGGATTGTACAGGGTGCAGAATTACTCGTCTAATCAATGTTACTTTAAAATCACTTGTACACGACTCTCGTTAGCTCCTCGACTTTCCGTCTCTCTGTTTATCTCTCTCTCTCTCTCTCTGTCTCTCGCTCTCTCTCTCTTGGGACGGTGAAACGTCTTCCGAACAGAGCAAGCGGCCGGCAATCCCCGTTGCAGCTCTGTCATACAAGCGTTCCCACACGTGCAAGACCATTTATCTCAACTTACACATGTATATGTATACTTAAAAGTATTTATTATGCATTCAAAAAAATGATAAATAAATAATAGTCGCATTGGAAACCGCAGTTATTTGTAAAATTGCCTCTTGCTGCAGTCAGCTGCCAATCACCGAGCCAATAAACACGATATCGCGTTAGAAGAATGAACAAATTATCCTCCGAAGCGTGTAATATACATTCACCCATACGTTTAAAATAAAACATTTTTTTATTTTTTTTTAAATAAACGCGAGCGCGCTATTAACGCGCTTCGTATTTATCGACTAACGCGGTTATGGAAATTGGCGTTCCGCGCAACCGCGTTGCCATATGAGGTTTTCCGAACACATGCTATTGCGCATTTCGATAACGTGATATTTTTAAAGGAAACGAATGTGTCAAACCAGTGCTATGAAATATTTCATTACTTGCAAGAAAGTTGATGCAGTTTGTAAATAAATAGGACTCGTGTTTGTAATTATTCCGATGTTTTATTAACAACGTAATATGCTATTAGCTCGAGTCGACTTTGAACCGGAAGTATAAATTTATCGCCCTTTAACTTGACATTATATGCTTTTTTCAAGTGTTTTTTTTTTTCAAATTAAATTATTTTCTTTTATTATACTACTATATTGTAGTTTTTAATTTTTCTAGTAGTCTTATTATAATTGTCCGGACGTTGTTTTATTATCTGGGAACCGTGGAGAATCTATATCGCGCATTGCTCGGACAACGGGAGGCGACAGTCGATCGAGATTCCTTCGCCCAGATACGTTTCATTCACGAGTGAGAAAGTTTTTTTTTCGTTTTTTTTTCTTTCGACAATCTCTCACTCGAACTGGATTTCAATGGGGATCCAGTAGATTGCTTTTCATTTCTATTATAACCAATCTAGGGCCACCGACGGTTACACACATTATATATCCATATCTGTATATATATATGTCCTCGATCGAGACAACTGTAGATACCGGATTTAAAAAAGAAAAAAAAACAGATTGGGATACTTTCGTCACTTGAAAATGATTCGAATAAAATAAAATTAAATGAATTATTCATCGGGACATTAAACACATTCGTTCAATGAATAATCATAAAATTATGATCATGGATAAAGTATGTTAAAATGAGAACGATTATTTTACTAATTTAATTATGGCTATAAATATTAATATTGTTGTATAACTGGAAATCGCGATTATGATTATAATTCAAAAAGTTCAAAAATGATCAATTATCGTATTTCAGAATAATTGGACATTATCAACAGAAATTCAATTACTATTACCAGCAAAATAATAATTTTCTCAAGTTAGCTTTTCGTTATCAAATGATTCTAAAATAATCGTCACCAATAAAAAAAAAATTCTTCTCAAACAATTTTGTTAACGTCGAACTTCCATAAGACCCCCGATGGGTGTCCTTTCCATTCGTAACAATGTCCTTCGACGAATAACGATCCCAATCGATCATAAATCCAATAATTTCGAGAATCTTTGGGTAAAAAAAAATCCGATCCAATTAATTTATTTATTTTTCGTCCACTACACGCCGAGGTAAATTCGGTTGTGTGAACGTTGTCCGATCGTACGTTGGAGGACTTTTGTCTCGTGTAGTAGTGAATTTTCGAAGACGCCTTTCAAAGCCGTTGCGCAAGGATGCAAACGCGGATATAGGTCAAGAAACAAGATTGGTATCTCCGAGAGCTCGCTCTCGGCGTGCGCGCAACCGTTGAGCCTCGTCGCGGGATCATGAGCGTCGAGTCTCCGTTGCTGCTGTTGCTGCCGTCGTTGCTGCCGTTGATGCTGTTTCTGCCGTTGATGCTGGAGCTGGAGCTCTCGGAGTGGAGCAATGCCGTTGTTGCCGTCGGAGTGCACGCGGCGGCGATACGAGCACCGATCCCGCCACCGCCGCCGACGCCGACGCCTGCGACTTTCTAACGTGACTGAGCGCATTCGTTTCGCTATAGTTATAATAACGCTCTCTTGGCCTCTCCCCGCGACTTTTCCACAGATCGCACAGAAGCCACCAATTCCCGAACAAACATTCGTACAAATTATTCGTGCGAATAATGAAATTGGTCTGTGGTCGTCAAATTTGCGAAATTTTTTTTTTTTTTTTCGAAAGCAAAAGAAAATAAATTTATACGCGGGGTCTTTGAAGTGAGAAGAGAGAATGTTTTTTGGAATTAAGAGAGCTTTTTTCGGACTATCGCTGAATTGAAACTTTGAGCTTGAATTCTTGAGCGAGGCTACGAAAGATAAATAAATCGTCTGCTTGGAGTAGCAATGAACAAATTGGGAAATTAAAAACTCGAAGCTGCAAATTCGCGAACAAATTCAACTGGATGATAATATTAATAATAACAACTACAACAATAATGATAATTATAATAATAATAATAATCGAAAAAAAATAATTTAATAGTCAAAAGATTAATTGCTCAAAGCAAATTCCCGTGACCCCCGCATTCTCAGGAAGGCCTGCATGTGCAACGATATGCAATATACGACTAACTCATGTCCGCCTTGGTGAGAGCACGTAAGGGCAACCTGTACGACTCTCACCGTCGAGTTACTTCGCGAGGTACTCCCGTGGATTAACCGGAAATCTCGAGTACAACATAAATCGGCTAAGAAACGGCGATGTTGGATGCTATCCTTCTCTATTTCTCTCTTTCTCTATTACTTTATTGTGAAACAAAAAATATCCTCATTTCAATTGACCTCAATACTATGTATTGCACTTACGTCCCATCCCTGGAATTTTCCGTTTACCCGGAAAATTAATTACGACTGAATTAACATTTTTTCTTACTCGTAGGTCAAAGCCGAAATGGAATTCAAGAAAGCGGAGCCTCTAAATATTGTCCAATTGGGCTCAAATTTGGACAGATTTTTCTTGATAGTATCTACTTCAAATGTTGAAACTGCCAGAAGAATTTAAAAAATTTCGTCTTCTTTCAACACTCCCTCCTATATATATTTATATACATGTGTGTTTCTCTCAACGAGAATTTCTCCAAGGCATGTCAAACGTTCCATTCATTCACTCCGGGGTTAATATATGCATTGGTTCTCGTGGAAACTGTAACGTTACAAATGCATAATTGCTCGAGCCAAAACAATACATATCACACGAATTTTTTTATTCCGACATTTATCCAAATCATTTCTCGCAATTATTATTAAATACTGCGCACAGTATTATACGATTTACCGTCTCGATTTTATCAGCTTCGAGCTGATTACAGAAGCGAAAAATAAATTTAAAAAATTTAAAAAAACTCCCGGCTGGAGTAAAAATCGAACACAAAAAACGTAATCTGATAGAAAGCATGAATAAAATTCATGAATCTAAAAAGTATACAATAAAAAAAGATGAAATAATTCAAGAAGTCATCTTAGTTTATTCATAGTTTGAATTATGATCGTTCGTTTGTATGAGTTGAATTTTTTGAATCGTGGTAATTTCCTCACTGCCCTCAATTCAGTCGGGAGACGTCATTCATTAAACATAAGTCGGAGGACGTTTTCTTTCGTATCGTCGAACATCTGAATCCAGATCGTCTTCATGTTCAATTAATGGCGTCTTCTTTGCACTGTTAAACATCTATATCCTATATCATCTTTATGTTTAATGAATGACGTCTCCCGACTGAATTGAGGGCAGTGAGGAAATTACCACGATTCAAAAAATTCAACTCATACAAACGAACGATCATAATTCAAACTATGAATAAACTAAGATGACTTCTTGAATTATTTCATCTTTTTTTATTGTATACTTTTTAGATTCATGAATTTTATTCATGCTTTCTATCAGATTACGTTTTTTGTGTTCGATTTTTACTCCAGCCGGGAGTTTTTTTAAATTTTTTAAATTTATTTTATTTCATAATTTTTAAAGATAATTCGATATAATTTTCTCCACATCCGCCAATGATTGGAATCATTTAGCTCGAAGAAGACGTCCACGTCACAAAACAGTTTTTCCTACTAGTGTCATAATGTACTATTGTTTATCGATTCAATATCGTAAAACGTGACCACTGTATGGAAATTTGATGTGACAAGACTTTAAAAGTATCGACTAGCTGCGGCACATGCTGGTTTTCCTTGGGCGCAGTTGAGTACAGTCTCAGCAAAATGTCAGCGCATCATGTGATTGTTCAGCGCGGCTCCATGTAGCCATGCCAAATTGTCAGCCCATTGTGGAGTCTTGAGGGCGGCTTAATAGAGCCTTGACCAAATCTCAGTGCATTATGGAGATTTTAAGCGCGGCTCTATGTAGCCTAGACCAAATTTCCAGTAGCCTTGACCAGATGTCAGCACATTCCGCTCGTCCTTTCCAGTCATTACAAGTTTTGAATATGTCTTAAGCGAGTGAACATTGAATGAATGCTGCTTCGACGAGTGAACGTTGAATGAATGCTGCTTCGAAAAGGACCTGACTCATATAGGAAAAACAATGAAAACAAATATACATATTGTGCATTCTGACAAACCGCTTTGTCTAAAAGTTTTGTCGGTTGGCGGATAAAGTAAAAAATTGAGTCCGACAACAATTTTTTTCTTTCAAATTGCCAATTCCACCAAGGTAGACAATATCACTGGGCATAACCACATTGTCTAGCTAAACATCCATATTCACGATTTTCACAATCCTGATAACATTATCATACGTTGAATAAAAAAGAATGAACTCATTAAACAAATTCGTTCGTACGTGAAATCAGTTGATAATCATAAATAAAACAAAATCACCGGGCATAACCACGTCATCCGACCTAACCTCCACATTCACAAATATCTTAATTTCGTGCCCAAATCCAGAAATTAATCGCGCACAAGTATCCAGAATTATTAATCCGACGTGATTGATGAAATCAGCAGTAGATCAATCCTGCTAACATTATTGAACGTTAAATAAAAAATGCACTCATGAAAAAAATATCGTTCTTACGAAATCAATCAATAAAAAAAAGTTATTGGAAACACCGCTTAGATCCGTTAGATTCGCCCCTGTTTGGAAACACCGCTTAGATCCGTTAGATCCGCCCCTGTCGTCAAAGCGGACGACTCGACATCGGAATGAAGTTAGGCTATGAAGAACGATGCGAGTATTGCCTAGCCAATCAGCGGGCTCGCTGGAGCTCTACTGTGGCCAGCATCGATATGGAAATTTCGAAAAAACGCGTTTTTTCAACATCTATTATCTTTACGAATTCACATCCGATCATAAATATTATGATTCATAAAACATCTGTGTGGTTAACGGAACCGATGTGCAAATATTCGTTTGTAGAAGATTAGTCGTTTGAGCAAACATTCGTGAATTAGGAATCGCTGTTTCGCGGGAACACGACGAAACACATAACTCCCGTTTTCAGCCGGGAGTTAAAAAGGATTCTCGATGGAGCTGTTTTTATCGAAGTGTGAGAACTACACCTGGAGAGCAAACACTAGAGTTTCGTAGCCGATGTGCACTCTTGGAATCGAAATATTCCATCGTGAAATACATTTAAAAAAAAAAAATACTTTTTCAACATTTATCTTATGATTCTGAATTTTTTTTCAATTTTTTAATTTTTTTGACAACCACGGTGAGGTTGGGACGTGGATGTGTATTGTATAAATAGTACGCTATTTGCTTGGCCTTCGCACGTATTATTCGAGAGAGAGACTTGTGATCGATGAGGTTTCGCCAGCGAACCGCCGCGATAAGAATAATATCTGCGAATTTTTTTTCTTTTTTTTTTTGGGCGACAACGGTATGCGAGACTCCTGGATATATTTGCGGTGGAGGGGGATGAGGTGACAAACACGCACTCGAATTTTGCGCGGCCACTGAAGACCATCGGAATCTTTGTAGCCTGCAAAGCCATTCGGATTCAATTTCGATCTCAATTCGAGTCACGTTTTTTTTGTACATACATGCTTGTACATATGATATACTTGCTTAACATCTATTCTTTTTCCAATTTTATTTTTTGTTAAGGTGTGAAGAGAGACATGAATCAATCGAATTTATACTTGTAATTACTCAAAAGCCAGCTCACTGAAAGCTGAATCAAGAGTGATACAATAGAATTGATAAATCATTCGATCGAACAGTTAGAAATAAAATGGATTTCCGAGATTTTTTTCGCTCGAACAATTTGCAAAATTAACCTATCGATCGCATTGCGCTGTGAGAAGAGAATAAATAAATTTAAAAAAAAAACATAAACGTTCCCCGGAGTCGGTAATACGTGTTCAGGCCTCGCTCGGATGTATGCGCAACTCACAGTCTCGATTCGACTCACGTTTGCACGCGCGGCTCCGCCATGGCTGCTTCTTATTCATCCGGGAGTCACGGAACACCGAAGATATGACTCTCGCGATCGGGGAGGACAGAGACCGAGAGGGAATCGCGTGGGTTTTATGATCGGCGATCGATTATATAGGACCTACTTATATTGTTAGGCGAATAAGCCTTGTGGCACCCGGTCGGGCCGTCGAGGAACGCTCGCAGCATCATCGGAGCCGCGATCGAAGCCTTTGTAACGATAAAACCGGGCTATTTCTTAGCTCCTGCGCAAGCATCAACGTTGGCTTCGTTCGCGCTGCTTATCCCGCTGCTGCCGCTGCTGCCTTCGGGAATTGATCGTAATCAATGCTCACATTCCAATATCATAAGGCCAAATATAATATTCCCCGACAAATTCCGCAACAACGATCGTCGAATCGACGTTTTATACGACACGTGAATTATTCAATTCTCGACCGACGATCGTTCGCTTCTTGTCCTCCGACACCTTCCCCTCGCTCCAAATTATTAACATTAATCATTCCTCTCTCTATTATTATTATTGTTATCGATTTTTGGTTATTATGATTATAGTTATGGTTGTATATTATCGTTAATATATAATTCATAATTATATAATTACTATAATTATATTTCATTACAATTTCATTTCAAATTCAACAACCTTATTTTTTTCTTCAAATAAGAATCTCTAAATATTTCCCATAAGAATTTCAATACCTAACAATTTAAACAATTCAATATTTTAAAGCCTTTCGGTTCATCTATCCAACCCATTTCGCAATTCTTTCCTGGATTGAATTGCCTTGATTCAAAATGGTCGTTTTTTTATGCAGAAATTAATTGACAAATCGATCGAGTCGATGGATTATCCGGGCGGGGGGAGGGTCATGAGATCCATTATGCTCGCGAGTATAGCACGGCCCAGCCTTCAAAGGGTAAAGTGTCATACTTACGCAGTCCGCTCTGACTTTCAATGTCACATTGAGATTAGAATGTTTGAGCTCCGTTATAACCGCTCTCACTCTCTCTCTCTCTTTCTCTCTTTCTCTCTTTCTCTCTCTCTCTCTCTCTCTCTCTCTTTCTCTCTCTCGCTCTTGGCATGTTTGTACAGATTATCCTCAGGTTCCGCCGGATCCTTATCAGCGGGAGTCAAGAAAGACCGAGAGAAAGAAAGAGCGAGAGAGAGAGAAAGATGTGTTGCGCACCACGCAGAGTCCCAACTCCAGAAACCGGAGCGAGAGAGAGAGAAAGATGTGTTGCGCACCACGCAGAGTCCCAACTCCAGAAACCGGAGCGAGGAAGGTCGAATATCAGTACTGGGCCATGGGGTCTAAAAAAATCTGTTGAATGTTTTCTTCGTCAAAATCCGACAGTAGTGCTGCAGTCGATGAAGAACCTCAGCGAATTTCAACCCTGTGTTATTTGATTTTCCACTAAAAGAGCAAACTTTGGAATTAAAAACTTTAAAACATAAAATTCAAACGTCGAGAGATAAATCCGCGATTAGAATTTTTTTCGGGGATCGATGACGAAAGAAGTGACTTCGGGCTTTCCGTTGTACGTATTTTCGTGAACGACCAATCACAGACTTCGAAATTGGTGTTGGAATTGGACGAAGGCAAGGAAATTCGACTGTCAACCGTCGGATTTCGGTATAATTTTATTTCAATTTTTCCTTATCTCTCTGACTTCCTCTCTCTCTTCCTTAGTGACCTTCGAGGGCTAAAAAAAAGAAAAGAAAGAAAAGCCATTTCTATCACGATCGAAGTATCGCCATTTTGGTCCTTTCGTCATAAAGCCTTCGATCATTCCTTCTCTCCGCAATCTCTATCGCGGAGGTCTCGGAGCTGTGCTCTATCCGTCGGCTCTCCCCGCTATTGTGGCGTATGAACCAAGATGGATTACGCAATTCGTTACCCACCCGGATCACCTTCGGCAAAATCTTCGATATTTCACATCCCTCTCTCGGCTCTCCGGCTGTGTTTTGTTCTCCGCGAGCCTCACAATTCCTCGATTACAGATCGTCGATAGGTGAAAATAACAAGGAACGGGGTCATTCGTGTCACCTACAGTAACAACTCGAAGCGTCGCTTGCCGGCCCCCCACTCTCCGACACCGCGGGTGGGGGTAAAGCGTCGCAACGAAGCGCGCAGGCGCGCGAGCTGCAACATTTACCCCAGATTTTTGTCTCTCGGTGTTTGTTTGTTCCTCTTCGTTTTTATTCTTTGCTCTTTCGGCATCGGATACCAGAACGATTCGACCGGGCTCCGTCGGTGCAGCTCGAAGCTGTACGTGTGTCAGACGTGACACCGGAGTGCCAAGATGCAGCGGCGCAATGGAGCCCTCATACGCCGGCGAAACAACGAGAGTTTATAAATCAAGTCGTTGTCGTCGTTGTCGATGCCATTAACGTGGCAAATGTAAATCGAGATCGGGTCGGTGCGCGGCGCGCACTCTTCGCAATCTCACCTATGCATATGCCGGGTAATAGCGAGGAACTGTATGCGCCATTGCTCTATGGCAAGGACAATTGGTGCAGCCGCGACATCACCAGCGGCAACAGCAGAATGCATTGCTCGCAACGACATTAGACACATGATCTTTGTTTCATCTTGACTTTCCATTCCAATTATCGTTCATTACGTTTTAGTCACGTGGAAATTTGCAGTACAAAGATTTATTTCTTTTGCATTTTGGTTTGGTTTTCTTTTTTTTAGTGATGTTGTGATGCTGCGCATCACGACTTGATCGATAAATTGAAGCAATTGTCGTGTGACGCATGTGGTCGAGAAAAATAATCACTTTTCCCGATGGGGGAATTAATTACGGAATTAATTAATTGAAAGGTGTTGCCACAACAAAGACCGTGTGTCTCACGGGAGGCAATTTGGTAATTGCATGTAATTGAGATGGGCCGTGAATTATTGTGAATTAATTGATGATGATTATAATGTATATTTGTGTGGTGTATTTGTTTGTTGTTCCTTCACGTATAATTTTCTAATTGGTAATTGATATCCCATGAATAATTGAATACTAAAATGATTGAACAATTGGTGCAATCGACGATTCAATTTCATGATTCAATTGCTCAGACGTTTGTTCGAAATGTAGCAATACGTCATCAATTGCAGCATGATCGATTCAACGACGAAACAAATAATTGAATCAATTACTCAAATAATTTCCGATGAAATTTCTCAGTCATGTGAAATCTCGTCCAAAATTCCGAAACGAGAACTAACGTAATGACAGCGTGATTGCCGCAGCTTTCTGCGTTGTTAAAAAAAACGAATTGCAAAATTTAAAAAATACGTTATCGGTGCCAAACTTCACGACCGAGCTCGTCCAGAACGAGCGTTTAGTTAGCAACACATAACGTTTTGAAATTGAAATACTAGATCTGGTTATGCACTTACGGGTGCAAGGCAAACCTCCCACGCGACCGTATAGATTTATTCCATTTGTTGAATATGTAATTCAGCGGCGCTGCGACAACCAGCAACGGCGTCAGCAGCAATAGCGACGGCAATAGCTGCGGAGAGGAATAACGAGCTAAGAGCGAGATAGGTGATACGGAGCTCCATCAGCCGAGAGAGTCGCGATTGTCGAGATTGTCGTGCGTAAGGTTATTTCATGGAAGCTGATTTCTGCATGTTTTGCAATCTATCAATCGCACTCGGTCTCGCTTTTTATCATTCCACGTCGATATATAAATATTGGGATGGTTTTTGATCGAATTATTTGGAAATTTTTATCGTGCCGAGGTCTCGATCGATTCCAAAGAAATAATAAAAATTTCGAGATTAATTTGACCTGCTTGGTCCAATTCTTACTAGGCGCTGATTCGAGGTGAAGATTTTTTGGATAAATAAATAAAATTTTTATGTTTTTCGGTAATTATATTGGTGGAGCGAGTAATTGTCTGTGAAAAAATCCAATATCGTATGGAATTGACATGTATAGGAGACATGGGAGTCGTCTCCCGAATATAATAACCGAAAAACATTTGTATGTACAGATTTTAAACGGGAAACTTTATCTCGAATAAGCGCGTATCAAAAATTGAACTAGAAAGGTCAGATTAGGCTCAATATTTTTGTTTCATTTGTTAAATCGATTGAGACCTAGGCGTAATAAAAATTCGAAAATGACCCAAATAACAACCACCCACGTACATACATGCATGCGTACGTATGTCCGTTTCAGTCTCGAGCACTTTGCGTGCATTATCGTGTAATGATCGACGTTTTAATAATCACCCTTTGTTACACACGAAGAGATACGATAGATTGAGACGAAGCTTGTAAAGCGAGGAACAAACACACGGACTTAACGATGCGTAATACAAGATACCACTTGGTAACGCTGCCAATAGCTGCGGAATCTCTTCCCAGGAAGATATCGAATCTAAAAAGAAAAAAAAACGTCGTAGAACCCGTATAACAATTAATTCAATCGTCGACACGATTACATTGTTCGTGATTTCGTTTTTTATTTTTTTTTTTTTACTTATTGATATTTGAATCTTTAAACTCGGCGATTGCAATTTTGAATCGTGAGTAAGAAGAAATAATAAGGTTATTCATGAACTTTTCCAGCTTTTAACGATGACATTTTCTATTTTTTCAAAACCTCGAATCGATTCGCCCCCACGACACACTTCAAGACTGCCAAAAACAACGATGCACCAATCGCATTAATTCGATCTATCGCCCAATCTCAACATCGCCTTCGAAACTTCGATCCCAACCCATTTGCAATCCCACATACGATCCATAACGTACCTGGGCAGCTGTTCCAGCGAAAAACATAGATTCGCCGCGTTGCGAGGATTCACGAGAGCATATCAATGCGCCTACGGTTCCCATCGTTGCTCGCAAACGCGAGTGTGTGTCCGTGCCTCGTGTGCAACGCGTTGCAACGTGCAACCGTGCGTGTCCAAGCTCTGGGACAACCTGGCTTCGGTGAATACAGCTATACACACGCGTGTATTTCCATCTCGGTCGAACGCGCGTGCCCGCTAATGCACGAGACGGATCCTCGTCTCGCGTTAATATAAAAAAAAGTAAATGAGTATAAAAAATGATTGAAAAAAAATGAATAAAGTTTTATCGAGTGGATACAGAGAGCCGTACCAGATGCGAGGGTCGTGTGTGTGTGTGTGTGCGTGTGTGCGGATCTCACGTAGGTGAGCAACGGACGAAGGTATCGGGCGCGGCGTGAAGTGGGGGAACAGAATGCGGAATAGCCTAGAATGTGATGTGAGCGCGGTCTCTCGGGCTATCCGCGCGGGTCCCGCGCGTTCTCCGCGCTACGTTTAAGTCCCCCCGACGACTTTAAATGTGCGATTGCCTCGGTCTCTTTTACACCCGCTACGACGACGACGGGGACGACTACGACGGCGACGACGTCGTTTCACCACCGGCTGAAACCCAACATCCTTCGCTCATTAACTTTGCTATATACCTGCATGGAAGCATGGAAGGTGTACGTAGGTTTCTGTGTGTGTATGTTTGTACGATTGTACGTGTGTGTGAATAGCGTATGTATATGGCAGCGTAGCACGTCTGAATTTTTATTTCTCCGGGGAACCGAAATCCTGTGAAGTATCCTTGGAGCTAGAAGCACATTTTTGTCGTCACGGTCGTCCGATTTGAAACCGATAAAAAATTTTCAAATGTTGCCCAATTTTATATTTTTGTTGCGATATAAACGTCATGAAGGATTTAATCGTTGATTAATTCGATAATTTAGTAATTATTTTATTCAGATATCTTTATGAATCTTATTTATCTAAAATCATTCGATCAATTAAATTTTTTGGAAATCCTAATTACATAAATACTTCATTCTAATTTAAAAGAATCCAATTTCTATTGATTACAGTATTTCATTACGCTTCTGAATCAATCACTATGATCAATGTTTGTAAATAATTTACGGAAACACACACAGAAAGAAATAAAACGAATATAATTCAAAGACTAACAAAATTCATGTCATAATTCATTTCAATTGCTCGAATTCTCTTGCATACTCAAAATTAATACCCACTCCGTATCGTCGACTTACGATGAATACATCTTACATCTCATTAATTGAATTTTCAATTATTCAATTATCCAGAATCCAAAAAAAAAAACGGAATAAATGCCGATCACCGAAGCGTTCGGTGAAGTGTGTAATAAGACGGTGAAGTGCAGGCGTGCATCGGGGCAAAAGAGACGCGATGTGGATTTCACGACGGGCGCAGGTATTAGCCGAGCGTTCCAACATCCGCGACCTTTCGAGCGTTCTCCATGTCGTCCACTTTTCACACTCTCCGCGCCTCCTTCGTTCCTATACCATACAGCCACGTTTCTCTCCTCCTCCGTTGAGGCCTGTGGCTCGACCTCCAACGAATCGCCGCGTCTTTCTCGCTCCTCCACCGAACGATCATCAGAATTTCAATACCGATCGCTCGCGTGCTTCTAACCACGTATATATAAATATACACAAGGGTGTGTTTGAAAAAAGCAAAGTTTTTCCGATTCTTTTGGCAGTTACTACATTTCAAGTGAATATTTACAAAATACATCTATCAAAATTTGAGCTCAATCGGACTATATTTAGAGGTTCCGCTTTCACGAATTCGATTTCGTCTTTGATTAACATATAAAAAAATTTTTTATTTCAGTTGTAATTTATTTTCTTAGTACGCAAAACATTCGGGGGTTGACAAGTAAGCGCAATACATAGTATCATGGTATCTGGAGATAGGGATATTTTTTGTTGGAAACTGGAAAGGTGTAAAAGTAGCAACCTCGTCAAAACGTTGGAGCAATAATTTCCTCATCGTCGTTATTTCTCCCGGTCTATCGAACGATATTCACCGTTACACGTGGATTCCGATGGCACGGTTGTACTGCCTCTCCCACGCATCGGCATATCCCCCGGCCCCCCTTACAAGACCGGCGCGTTTGTTACCTACGCGGAAACGTACGTGTGTGAACTGAAAAAAAAAAAATTATTATAAATAAGAACGAGAATAAAATAATCGTGGTAGTCGTTGATGTGCGGAAGGTTTGACTGCTCCGGATGCACGGATCAGCGAGTCTCGATTTGATTGCACTTTGTGATAATCGTAATAATAAAAATAATGATATAAATAATTTACCGATGGCGCGTCATCCGAATTTCCGGTTGACATTTACGACGGGAAATACAAATTCATCGCCCGAGAATTGAACAAATAATAATAATAATAATTGAATTTTCTTCGAAGTGTTTATTTCATTCGACGCAATAATTATTGTCGCATATATGGAAATAAGTATGCAATTATCGAATTATAATTGAATTAATACCGTTCATTATTGTTACAATAATTTGGGGAAACAAAAGTAAACATCATTCGTTCTTCTTTCGCAGTTTATTGTAAACGATTGATAAAACCATAGAATCATTTGAAAAAAAAAACATATTTCAAGCGAAAATGGAAGAATTGAATTGAGCCGAGATTATCCGGCAATTTTTATTTTGCTCTCAGATTATTCCGCGTGTAAACGAGGGAATCGATATTTATACACATACATGTGTGTGTAGAATAATTTCGAGACGTTGGTATCTCTTCTCACACGCGTTCGCATATAGTATACGTATTTAGAAGCGCGCGGAGAAGCGAAACAGCTCGGATAGCTCTCCGGGGTAACCGTTATACGGCGTTTCTCGTCCATGGGCCCCGCGCGGGCGAGGTACAGCCTCGAGTGTGTC
Source organism: Sussaba pulchella (assembly GCA_963971145.1). Classification (NCBI taxonomy): domain Eukaryota; kingdom Metazoa; phylum Arthropoda; class Insecta; order Hymenoptera; family Ichneumonidae; genus Sussaba; species Sussaba pulchella. Next base: position 19,721,231 of record OZ020167.1, on the reverse strand, counting down.
TGCATGCACGAATGCGTACGGATATATGTATAGTAAAAATATCCGTACCCCGGGTTTTAACGCGCAGCTTGAATTAATCGTTGACTCGCCTCGGGTGCGCCGATATCCGTTCGTCCGATTGAACGTCGGCCGTTCTTGCCCCGCGCAACCGGCTTTTCACGAACTTACATCATTTTTTCACTTGGGGGCAAAAATAAAAATAAAAAACAAATAAAATAAAAATAAAAATAAGAATAAGAATAAAAATAAAATAAATTGCCGATGATTTTTCAAAGTCAAAGTCCAAAGAATAGTTGCGAATAGGACGAGCCAAGAAATGTGACCCGCAGGTCCTTCGAAAGATCGAAAATCGCAGATAAATCGCGTCACAATCGTTTTCGAAACGAGTCTGACGATGATGATCGTAACTTTTGAATCCCATTTTTTTTTCTTTTCTTCTTTTTAGTCAATATTGAGGAATAACCATTGGACGCGGTCGCCGGCGGTTTCCGGGAATAATCCGGGGTTTGATTAATGGCGAGGCGCGAGGGGGAGAGGAAATGTATAACGAAAATGGTGGAATCACTCGAAAAATCAAGTGGCAAACTGTGTGACGGATTTTTCGTGCAAAGACTTTGGACAAGCACCTGTGGGGGGTTGCGAGCGTTCGGCCAGGGTTGCCCGAAGAAGGGTGCACAACATGATTAGTCAAGTTAGTGTAGCACGGGGCGTGATTGGCCCCACGACGGGGGACGACGGTGAGGATCGTCTCGAGAGCCATCACAAATCTGTCTTGTATTCGTGAAATATCTCGTGAACGAAACCACTCTGGACTTGCATTGTGTTGATTTCCTAGGGCGGGGGAGGGGTTATGACTTTGCAAATTATTCAATAATAGCTGTTCCGGAGACGTTGAGGATTTCAAAGACTCTGTTTGTAGGAAAATAAATTGTGGTACTACACCTCATCGGAAAATTATTACAAAAAAAACAAAATTATATTTGTATTATTATTATTATATTTATTATCATCGTTCTTTTTAGATAGAAAAAGACAAAGAGAAATAATTAGGGTAAAATAATTGATAACAATGAGTTGCCGATGAAATAAAAAATCCCGATTTTGATAAGTATCCAACATAATTCAATGTCCAATTATTTCATTATCAATAAAATTCCTATATCAAACAAATAACACATTTTTTCAATTTTCCGTGGGAAAATCGTTTCACGTCCGTTTGTAATAACATTTTTCTCCTTTTTTCGACACGGGGCTGAGAGAATCAGACGTGAGATGCGTCGTAGGTGTCGCTTAGACCACCAATCAGTGAAATAATGAAATAAAAGAATTACCAAAAAATAAAAGGAACAAATAAAAAAAAACATATCTTATCCCGCTGTTGTGTCCCGTCGTTATAGAGCGTTTCGGGTTTCAAAGAGGACCTCCTCCTCAATGGTGGCGAAGCCACGATTGCGCTAGCACGGTGGTATAAATGCACGTATATGTATATATATGTATAGACTGCGTGCGGCGGGACATCAACGTGCAACATAACTCGGTTGTGGTTTTAAGAATGGCCAGCTAATGGGGTAGAGTGTAGCGAGGGAGTATAGAGCCTCACGGGGGCGGACGAAAAGGGTGGCAAGGGGGCGTTCGGCACTGTCGTGCAGCCACAAAATTAGTGACCACAAATCAACGACAATACGGGGCTATGGGTTTTTCGTAGCAAGGTGGTCTAACGTCTCCGGGTCTGAACCGGCCGACGGTCCTTCACGACGACTGCGATATACACAATTTTACCTTTGAGGACCGTAAGGGCGTGCTCTTCTCCATACGTATATATAAACCTAGTGTTTATAGCTTGTCGAGCGATGATGCTACACGCCATTGATCCGAAGAATCACTTTCCGTGTTTGGGACAATTATTCTCGACACCTAAATCTCTCGGACCTTTTTTTTTTTTTTTTTTTTATTCTTCCCAAACAACTCGTGCAGCATCCCCAACGTTATTTACGTCCGACGTTCATTTTCTCAACCTCGGAATCATCCCCAAACTAAAAGCCGTTGATTTCGACTCGAGGCTCTACTTTAAATACATTATTTATAGTTTTTTTTTTCGTGGAATGCTTTTTTTTCGATAAGCGTGAGATTGTTTCTTTGAACCATGTGAGAATGTTGGTAGAATAGTGGTGAGTCTTGGAAATGTCAATGCTTCGTTTTGATTCGATTGTTACATTTTTATGTAACCGATATTTCGTTTCTGGTGGTTTGTGATTTTTCTTTATCGGCAGAATCTTAATATCGCTTGTTAAATTGATTCATTTATTATTTGTCCTATATATAGTTAATTTCTCAAAAAAATTTTTTAAAAACCTTCCTCCCTCGACGAGACCGAAACCTCACCAGCTCCCAGATTTACCCCTTCGACCATAAAAAAATAAAATCAAGAAGCAACAGAAAAGATATCCATAGATCCTTTCGAACTCGATCCCCAATTCCGATTCGTCACCCACATACGTATACGCGTACGTACACGTCCGAGATCGTCACAATCCACGATCGAAGATCAGTGGTGTCTGAAAGATCGAGAGATGACGAGGATGTTCCCAACGTCCGGCTTCATTCATCGAAACGACGAGGAAGACCTGGTACCCAGTCAGGACCAGAAGCCCCGCCATTCAACAAACGCGACTCGGGCATTAGCACCCCGCTGCGCGTCATCACCAGAAGAGACATCCGACCGAGAGGAAACACGCCGGTCACCACCACCCGCCCCCCTCTTCGCTCACGATGATGCAATGTAAATATAAACATGCGCTATATCGTCGACCGTGTCTAAGATGACTTCTCGAAGAGTGGTCGGGCGAGAAGATGAGGGGAGAGGGGGGGACCGAATGACTCGTGATAAATACCCCAACAGGTCGATATCTCTCCGGTCTGGGTCGCGCTGATTGGGTCTTAAGGCGCGACACAACCGCGGAGGGCTACCGGTCTAATCCCATCTTCCATCTTTCCCGTTCATCCGTTCATCGCATAATTGTCTCATTGTAACCTTCGCCGAGCATAATCCCGTGCCCGATCATCGTCCGGACGTCTCATCGTTCCGCGGGTTCCGTCACAAAAAACGTTCCCAAAAGATTATCCGACGTGAATACTCTCGGGGTGTCCTCCTTCGCCTTCTCCCCTCCGCCCCCCCCCCGCCGTCCTCCCCCGTGGAGTTTCTGGAACTTTTTGGTGTACGGCTGGAAGATCGAACTTTGTAACCCGGCGATGTTCGGAAAATTAAGGGGTCGGAGATAGGATTGACCGGTCGGAAGGATGCGATTAGATCCCCGCCGGTCATGTGGCCGGTGTCGCTGGTCCCCAGGGGAGAGAGGGGAAGAGACTGGGATGTCTTGCGTGACGGTACGGAATTCTTGAGGTCGCGTAGGCGTCGAACCGAGTTGCGGAACGTACGTACGGAGAAACGGGACGCGGTGGAGATGAAAAATCACAGTCATTGGCCGGTTAAGACGAATGCCGCGGCAAAAATATCGTCGATGTGAGAATAAAAATTGTAATTACGATTCTTGGTTTTTCGGGAAGATAGCTTCAGTGAAAAATTTCTCTGCGAGCTTTGATATTTGTTTTTTTGGGGGAAGATTTTTTTTGTGAAAATAAAAATTGATGGGTTGGATTGAGAGATCGCCTTAAGGCCGAGCGAAGAGTGATGTATGTGGGCACGTGAGTTCTCGGACTTCCGGGTACGATCCTTCTTTTAGAGAAGATTCTTCGAGCCTGCGGGGTATCAAGCCGTACGACGTTGATACCGATCGTAACTCGATCGGCAACGAAAAAAAAATAAGAAAAAAAACCTGTGATCGAATTTTTTTTTCTTCTACGCTCGCGATCTTCCGGATAATCCTCGACTGAGATATTTCCGATAGAAAGATTAGTTTTTCAATCTCTCTCGCAGCCGCGCGTGTGCGGTTCGTCGTCCTATGACCGAACAATGGAGTCCCGGGCGGCGTAAGCTCTATCGACAAGGAAGTTTCGAAATTGTTATGGATCGCGGAATGAAACGACTACGAATAAAAAATAGCTAAAAAATGGAGAACAGTAAAAAAACAACAAGAAAAGAAACTAATCGAGCTTTCGAGCAATCGTTGAGGTGTCTCGAGGGCGTTATTTTCATTTCGACTTTGTCCATTTGACTTTTCTCTCAATCAGCATCCTGGTCCATATCCGTTTTGCCCCACGCATTGTGTTTTCGACGTTGATGATGACCCTAAAGGCCCCAGGAAAAGTGAGAACCGAGTTAAGGAGATGATATTCTGGCGTTGGTCTTCGAGACCCTCAACCCCCCCCCCCCCCCTCCCGCGTTTGCGCATTGCAAATAGGACACGGACGGGAAATGTCCGAAGCGCGCGCCAGGCTTATCCGCGAGGGACACAAGCCGAGGTAACGAGCGCGGGCGAGCGTTCCGAGATCGAGTCCGGGAGAAGAGCCCCACGGTGAGCATGTTCCCTGATGGGGTCATCAGCGAGAATTAACATACCGGGTGGACTCGTACCGTACGGTGGTTGCTCGGTCGACATAAACATCCACAGCCACAAAGCCGTCGAAGAATATTTGTTAAACAATAAAAAAATAAAAGCAAAAATGAGAATAAATAATATTATTATTATTTTTCAAAACCATATTTATTTTATTTAATAATAATAATTTAATATTTAAAATTAATTAATTATATTTTATTTGAATAACTGTTATTATTTTTATTATTATTATGAGGAAGAAGAAAGTTAGAGTAGATGAGAGAGACACGAGGATGAGGAACCATCTTGCTACAAGTTGGAATCTCGAGGACCAAATTAGCAGGACGTCGAACGAGTGTCACTAATTCGTGCGGTTCTTCGACTCGTTTGAATTTATCGTAGATTTATACATTTATCTTCGGTCTAATCGACCATTTCATTGGCTACTGATGTCGCACGGGTAATTTATATAATAAAATCTGCAAAATTATATATGCATGTATATGTTCGTAACTAAAATCGATGTAATTTAAATACTATTTATGTTGATGAGTTATCCTTGACCGTTTGCTGTAGCTTTTAGATGAAAAGTTTTTAATTATCCCCTGAAGAGATCATTGACTCCTCATGTATATTATCAACTACCCGCTCTATTATCCCTATCGATAACGACGTAATGATCCGATTATCGACCACCTGTCTACTGAAATATCGATCTCGATTGCCCTATTATCGATCGCCAATGCGCACATAATTGACCGTCATTATTATTGACCGTCTCATTATTGTTCATCAAGTAGCTCTATTATCAACCCCCCCCCCTCTCCCCAAGCCGGCGATTCCGTGACGCCTAAATATTCGACTCTACTGATAAATGCATTGAAAAATGCCGTGACAAGAATATCGTAACATAACACAAATCGCGTTGCTCATCTCCAAGCCTCGGCAGAAATCTCCAGATCGTTCATTGATTGCGTATTTGATATATAAATATAAAGTTCGTCCAACGAGGCTACAATCGAAGATTCCGCCCGCGAAGAACGTAGCTCATAGCAGACTCGAGTCGCCGAACAACGATATTTCTATTTGCACGAGCAAGAGACGTTTTCTCTCATTGTCTTCGGGAACACTCGACTCGTACGGGATATCGGGGTATTAACGTTTCTTCTGTGATGTGCGACCGATAGCCGTAGTGGAATCATAAAAAAAAAGACAAGAATAAAAAACAACGTAGACGAACACGAACACGCGTGAGAGGGATCGGTTTCGAGTCGGTATTGAAGTTCCACAAACATTCGTGAGGGCTCTTCAAACAGAGATTACGCGTCTCAGAGAGACAGAACAGAAGAGTCTCTTCTTAGCCTTCGGATCCCTCATTTGTGCCGGATGCCTGAGGAACGCGCTCGCGTTCGTTTTTTTAATTTTTTTTTTTTACAATTTTAACGATTGTTATATATGTAGGCTGTTTGGCGAACGAAAATCCCTTCCGGCCAAGACTCGGAATACGGACTTTCTATACGCGGTGAACACGCTCCGTGGAAGACACTTGTGCATCATCTTTCAGCACGGTCTTTGTGCTCGCATGACGAAAGAGCTTCGAAGACTGGAAAGTACATACACTTATATACATACATCTACGTGTATAATTGTATATGTTACTTGTATCGTTAGCTTCTCGCCGAGTAAATCATTGAGAAACGTCGGAATGGGATAACACGAAATTTTGCGAAATTGCTATAAAATCTGTTTGAAATCGATATTACTGAAATATGTATGTTGAAATTATTTCGAGTTGATTGAAATTATCGAACTATGCGAATCGTGGATTCCTGTGGAATATCAAAATTACGAATTGGGGACAACTATGGCCTACTATGGGCTACTATGAACCTTAAAATAACGAACTATGAATTATCATTGGATACTGTGAAATACTTTGAACTGCTATTGACTATTATGAGATACTGTGAACTGCTATTGACTACCGTGCAATATAATGGACTACCGTGAACCCCTAAATAAATATCTAGGAACTACGTAAGACTATTACGGACTACCATCGACTGCTATGAACTAAAAACCAACGAAATATGAACAACTATGAACAACGAAATTACGAAAATACTCTCAGAATCTTGCAATTTTTCAATATTCGAATAAAAATTAAATTACTGAAATAATTAAGAAATCGACTCTATTTACCAATAACAAAAATGATGACAAATAGGACGTCATACTTTAATCACTTGTGCACTGTGCTTGGTAGTAGTGAATTTATGCTCTTGCTTCCATATCTCCCCGAATCTATTTTTTTCTTTACCATAGCGATAAACCCAAGCCGATTTTATTACCGAAGATATCGTAATCCTATTCGCCCCCCCCCCGTCGCCCTCCTTAATACCGCAATTTGATTCGAATGTTCGAAGGATTTGTGCTCGAGTCGAATTATCGTTTGGTGTTACAATACCGACTTTAGACGGATATGGGTTTTCGACAGACGGCAATCGGAATAAATAACGAGCCTGACAAGCCGACGGGCCAGTAGATGTACCGTCGCTTAAGAATTCACCGGAGAAGTTCAGACCTCACGTAGGAATGAGACGTAAAAATATTTATTCCAAACAAATTTTATTTCTTTTTGAATAATTCAATCTATTGTTAATTTAATTGCATTTTTTGTTGACAATAGCATTCTTTAATAGAACGTTTTTCACTTTTATGTTAATTTTTATACTCGAGCATTGAATCAATAATGGATTTGTTGGAGTCATTGATAATTCGAGAATTAAGCTATCAATTTGTGGAAAAGATTATCGAGATGATAGAACTTCAAATAAATTTCATTTGAATTATCGAAAAAAAATAAAAATGTATTTCTTTCCTTCAAAATTCAAACAATCCACCACCACAATCCCAACGAACATTCTTTTTTTTTTGCTCCATTCAATTTTATTTTCTTATTTCATTTATTTATTGTTTTTTTATTTCGTTCATTCCAATCGCGGCTAATATCTCGTTCAACACTCGTCGGCGGTTATCGGGCCTCGTTTGGGAACCGAGAAAACTGTGAACGACGAGAGTGCTGTAGATCAGGATTTGGACAGTGGTTAAGGGGCGATACATTAGGCGAAACGAATGGACCGGAATAAAGCCCAAAGAGACGATGAAGACGAATAAAAGGAATAATTGGACGAAGAAAAGGCGAGAATGGACGTTAAGAAAGGGAAATCAAACCGTTCTCCCCGGATAACCTCAACCCAGGTGTGTGACGAAGATTATGAGGCGACGAGGAGACCCCGAAGAAACGAGAGAAAGAGAAGAAGCACCGGTGCCAAGATTCCTCGAGTGGCGCACGATAGGACAAACCCCGCGGAATTCCCAAGAGCCAAAGTTATATAAATTTATATACGATAAATAAAAAATAATAACAATAAAATAGATAATATTACATATATCATTATAGCAATGACATATACTGAGATTACTACGATTGCCATTTATATATAGACTAGGGGTGGTAATATTTTAATATATTATTTCTTAGATTAATATATGATGAAAGCAAAGACTATAAAATATAATCATAAAGAAGATATAGTTCGAAAAAACTACTGATACACATAGTCGTAGTAGTTATATTATTCTATATATATAATAATATATAACTATATACATAAGCATATGTATCTCAGTGTATATAGACGAGAGCGGGCTCGCGCCTGACCAACAAGGGAGCTGATTTATAACGGCCATTCATTCTAATCGTCCTGCATCTTACCACGTCTCGCTGTCTACCGTAGCTGCACTTTTTAAGATAGCAACAGCAGCACCAGCAGCATCACCGTCACCGGGCACCAGCACCGGCAGAAGCAGCACCGGCAGCATCACCGCCCGGCCACGAGGACCGTGGCTAATTGACTATAAAAACTCGAATATTTGGTCGCACCCATAAACCATTTAATTAACAAGTTTCGTGGCTGCGCGGTCTCTTCCAGCATGGTTATGGGTCCGAATACGCGCCGCCCAGGACACGAAGAGACACGAGATAGCCAGATAAATGAGTGAGAAAGAAAGAGAAGGACGAGAAAATTCGCGACGCCTCCGAATGTGTATAACACACTCGGGATAACGGATAAATCTTTTGGGGTTTATCCGAGACCGGCGAGAAGCTTGCGCCCCGACGAACCACTCGCGACGGCTCCGTGGACGAGTTTCGAGAATCTCTTTTATTCCATCGATTTATCGTTTGAGAGGGGCGGAGGGGCAAGGGTGAATTGCGAGAGAACGAATTTTTACAACGTCGTCGGATCGTCAAAATCGACAAAGTTATGATTCCAAACGTGACCCCTGTCAACGATTCTTTTTCCTCTTCAATCAATTCAATAATTTATTTAATACGAAGATCATTTTTTCTTCCAAACGTTTCATAATTTATTATCGTATAACTAATCAATTATTATATATGTAGCAATCTGTCTATCGGAAAAATCTTTTTTTTTTCGTTCGAATTTAGCATTTTAAAAAATCGCTTCTTCCTATTTTGTAAAAGAAAAAATTCGAACATTTCACAATGGATCAATGCAGGAATAATAATAATTATATATATTATCTATTATGTATTATTATTATTATTCAAGTAGAGAAATGAATAAAAACAGAGCGAGTAGTTAATTAGTAACAGCGACGACTGTGACGTGGCCGCAGCGGCGTACGGGTAAGAATAAAATATTGAAGAACGCAGACGCGATAATACTTTTCGGCTGCAATGGGAAAACATGCTCGCGTGCGTTGTGTGCATTTTATTGCGAGGGATGGACGGTGCGAGGGTGTGAGGGGACCGAGGAGAGAGCGGGGGGGGGGGGAATGTTATAGAAGAGGAGCACGCGGTTCCCCGTGAGTGGTGCATGTAGCCGACGCGCGAGTAACTAAATCAAATGTCATCATCAGAGGCTTAGTTATGAGGGCGATGTTGCGCCTCGTCCTTCTCTCTTCCTTCGTCCTGTTCGCCGACGATGACCCGCTGGGCCCTCGGGTGGTCCACCTTTAGTCGGCCACGAAACACGGCCCGGCGGAGGCAACCGACCGTTCGGTCTGACTATTTTAATTCAATGCCTGACGAGTTCTCTTTCTATGTCTCTCTTTCTCGTTTTCTTGTTATTTTATTCATATACTCGAAATGTTTATTTTTATTTTTCACATTTTTTCTTGCCTCTGTGAGTCCTTCCTCATTTTTGTTATTGTTTTATAATTATACATATATTTTATTTTTCTGTTGGAAGGTTCTTATTGGAAAAAAATCTAATCAAATCTATCTCTTTTCCTCCCTCGCTATCGTTATTTAATTGATACACTTGGAATATTTCTTTTGATTTTTCTCTGATTTTCCTTGCCTTGTTGAGTAAATCTTAAAAAAAATCGAAATAGCATTTGTCATCGTAACTGGTGATTATTAATGTTTTTTTTTAATATCCGTCGAGGTATCTTCGTGACTTGATTGATTTCTGCCTGCTCATCCGAAAAAAACCTCGTTCAAAGGCTCGAAATAATCGAAAAGCAACCTGCACCTGCCTCACAGACTCATTTAAATACAAAATTCATAAATCTGTTTTCGTTACTTAATTAACGAAAAAACTATTCTTTCATGAGCAAGCACTTATCTCCCCTTCCCCCTTCAGCTCCAATCGCACCCACTCGAATTCATTGCCTCGTCCCTCGTCACGATTGAACATCGCAAATCGTGTTACGCCGAATTCAATAATTAAAAAAAAAAAACACTCAATAATTCTAGAGTAAAATAAGTAAACGTGTGATGTTTACCCCGGACTTTCTTCGTTCGTCGATATGTGTTTTCCTCGTCGTTGCGAGAGGGAGCAGCAGGAAGAGGGGTTTGTAACAGCGTCGAAATATCGGATAGCACCGAAGCTATGTCCTCTCGTCTGTGCCTGGTGTGTGTGTTTGTCGGGTGACGAGGGTGGCGGCGAAAGGGTCAGGGGAAATCGCTCTCGCCAAGGTATATATACTCACGGGCAGGTATATATGCACACAGAGCGAGCGAGAGATCCTCAGCTTTCAGCCAGAAAATACAACTGCGGCAGAGACAGAGAGAGAGAGAGAAGCAAGGAAAAAAAACGGAAGAAGAAAGAGAGAGAAAGAAGAATCGTGTGGCGCGAGGCCATTGAGGATGAGTTTGCAGCCCGTAGGCCGTGGACAGCCGGCACGCGAGGTCGCTCTCCGTGTGCGCCTCGGCGTTGTAGGAAGCGTAGGGTGAGGCGGGCACCATCAGTCCATTTAATTAATTAAAAGTGCATTAGCGGGGGCTGCGAGATGGACGGGACCGGTGGGGGCGAGGAGGAGGGCTAACGTCGAAGTCAGGTCGACGTTGACTCCGCTTTGGGGAGGTATTAGATATGTTAACGGGGCCATGAGAGCTCCGACCGGAACTATGGCCACCAAACTATGCGGCGACACGAGATACATAGCACTAGGGGGATTCCCCGGTTTACTCTTCCTATATCTCTGTTTCGCTATCTATACATGGGGGTTTTTTTTCTCGTTTTCGCTGGGTTTTACTGTCTCTATTCGTTTGTACTTCGCCTGTATATCATTCTCTTTTTTGTCTCTCACTGTATTTTTCGATTTTTCCGTTCTTCGCCGTCTCTCTCTCTCTTTTCATTTTTGTCTCGGCTTATGTTTCTATATTTCTCTCACTCTATTTCTATATTTCTTTCTTTTTTCGTCTTTCGCTATCCAACTTTCTCTATGTTTATCTACTTTGCTCTATTTCTCTATATTTATTTTTTACATTCTTTTCTCCTGCCTCCACCCTCACTCTCCATTATGTTCTCTCTATCTCCCTCGTTTTCTTTGCCTCTCTCTCTTCTTTTCTACCTTGCTCTTTGCTCTCCGCTTGTCTCTCCCGTGCGCACTCAATTACTTTCGTCAGCACATTTTCCCATAACTTATGATTTAGCCCCGCGCGGGTCAAGCGGCGCGGGGGTGGACGCGCTGCCTCGGCTCGGGCTCACTTATATGTACTATGTATATACAGACGCACACACACACATATATACACACATATATGCATTTACACGTACTCACCGCGCGATGTATCGACTGTGCGCGGTGTGACTTTCATTCTCACGACTCCGCGAACGTCAATTACATCCCGCACGTGAATAACTCGCGTGCAACACGACGTACGACGTGCGCAACGGAGTTCTGGGCTTTGTGGGTATAAGACCATACCAGCGTTTAATCAACGGGCTCTGGTACGAACCTCCGTGGCGCCTTTCATGGTACACACCGTGCTAATGGCTCCGGCCACATTGTACATCCACATTTCGTTGTTACAAAATTCCCATTTTATTCGATCAATGAGGAAACAAATTTGAAAAATTATGAACGAGTGAAATAATAATGATAACGATGATAGGTTGATGATAATTAATCGATCAAAAATCATTCGTTTCGTTGTTACAAAATTGAACACATAATAATAGAAATAATAATAATAATAATGGCGGATCAATTAAGCACCAATCAATTGAATATCTATTGAATCGGAAAGAACTTCTTATTATCATTATAATTAGCATGATTATTATTTTTAAACAATACAAAAAGCTATATCAGACCGAGGATTCTATCGCGGGTTTCAGTATTCATATCCATATCTATATATCTCGCTCGTTATTGCGTTTCTGCGTGTCATCGAGATCGAGAGCCGTGGCCGTGCCGATAGAATCAAAAGACCAGGTGCGAATTACGTGGTAGATAGGTAGATCATTATGGGGCAACTGTGGCGAACGATGAGCCGATGAACTCGGAGCCGCAATCCCATAACCAACAGCTGACTCCGCAACCTCCATCGTTCTTTCATAAAATTCTCGTGTTGTGGATATACGCGCGTATTTATATACAGATAGGGACATGAATGTATATAGCTATATCTATGCCGCGAGTAATCACGTTAATGCACTTCACTCACCTCGTCAAGCGTTAACTGGCTTTTAGTTTCATATATGTATATATTTCAACCCCCGCAGCGATCTTTCGAATTTTTCAATGACTCACAACTTTTATTCTCCCCTTTGGATCTGGCGTCCAGTCACTGCTGCTTCTGACGCTTCTGCTGCCGTTGTACAGCTTTCAATCTTACGATACTATCGGGCTAGTACAACCCCAACGACGCGTCGTCATTATCGATAACTATAAATAATGTCTACCGAAAGACAGCTGGGCTTCGGATTTTCTGGATCCGAAAGAAAAAAAACAAGTAAAAAAAATAGGGGAAAAAAGAGGAATGTGGGAGGAAACGAATGGAAAAAAAAGGGTGGCTGGACGATGGTCAGTCGGACTGTTACCGCGTCGTATGCGGGAATCGCGTGCCGAAGAGCTTCGCGGCTCGACGGGAAACGTTGAGAGATCGATGATGAAGCGACCGGGCCACAGCGGCAACAGCAGCAGCAGCAGGCGAGTTGAACCAGCGGCGCGCGGGTCACGCACGCGACTTTATCACGTCGTTAGGAAAGACCTTCGGGATTCTCGGTTGGGCCGGTTGGCGCGGTAGGGTTGGCGGATTCTTCGACGCGGACGACGCGACGAATCCGGTCGAAAAGTCGGTAGCGCGGAGGACCCGAAAGATCGGGAGAACGGACGTCCGGACGAGCACTCTTGCAACGATGGAGACACCGATTAAAAGCGAACAATCTGATGATGATATCGAATTAATAAGATAGAATACAATAAAATACGATGAAATAATCAATTTTTCATTTCCTATTCAAATCTTTATTACAATTTAGCTTATTTTTACAGTACATAAATTACAGTACATAAATTACAGTACGAAAATACACGGACATCTAGTCCCAAAATATTCATCTAAATCCGATAAATCGACAAAACAGTGTCCACCCTAAAACCCATCAAACGAAGAAAAAAAAACCCTCAACCTCGTTAATTCCATAAGTCCACGGCTTTTTTTTTCTCTCAATATCGTCATGCAACATCGGGAAACGAGTGACAACGGGTGAAAAGTTATCATTAACTATCGCCGAGTCCACAAATTCTCCGGTAATTTTGCGTTTAGCGCGGTCACGTGGCGGTGATAAGTCTCGGGCGGAGGGTTATGCGATGGTTCGACCTATTCGTGTCACGGTGGCGAGTGGGGAGCGAGGGAGACGGATGTTTTTATTAGGTAGCCCCACACAATCAACCTGGTGTCAAGCTCTGTCACCCTCTCTCTTGTGCCCCTGGGCCACCATTGTAAACCCCCTCCTCCTCGTCCCCCTTGTATGCTTATAAAAGATGCGTCCCACGCAGGCACGTGTATCTTTTAATACTCGGTAATGCGTCGCATGTCCATATTCATTAAGTCATTCCGGGCGTTGAGCACCCATGCCTCCAGCCAACCTGGTATGTACATTTATATATATATATATATATATATAACTTTAATGTTTCGAAAGACGAATGAAGAATAAGACCAGGGATCTCGCTTGTACTGGCATTAAAGTCACCCTCGCAAGCTATGACGAACGTACATATATATTCATACATCTGTAATCACGTCGACTGCACCAGCAACTGCGGCATAACCGCACCGGCAACTGCATCAGAGCGCGGGAGTTCAAGACCCTCGTCAAAGCTTCTGCGCTTTAATTAATAGCTGGCGAATCGTACGAATTCATCGATGGCGATATTAAAACGTGTGGCAAGGTGTATTTGTTCATCCGAACGTTGCCACGATAATACGAATAGTAAGGTATCTGGAATAATGTAATGTTATACATTATTGCGAAACTCGCGAGGCGGTAATCTATGAAAACAAGTCTGTGGATCTGTGGATCGTCGGGTTGTTGTGTGTTTTCTAATGATAGAAAGCTCTTGTTCGATGGAGAACGCGAATCAAGAGAAGTGGAGTTGAATTGCGTTGATGATAATTGCGGCGGTGGTGGTTGTTGGGACGGTGGTTGTTTGTGTTCCCGTCGAGTTCGAGCAACGCGCGTGTATTATCCAGCGTTGTACCAATGGTTTCGTACGTAGGCTCTGAAAGAAAGTATGAGGCCTCCCAAAGGTCAGCGTAACTCGCCCGTCTCACAAATGCCAATCTACTTACGAAACTCGGTGTGTATTGTACCAGATTGTGTTATATATGTATATATGTGGAATCCTAAGTCGAAAAAACTACAGATATATAGAATTTTCCATACATATACATGAGAAATTCTACGGCAAATCGGCCAGTCTAAATTATAAATATAAATTATAATTTTGATATCTTTCATTCAATATTCCTGAATATATTTTCCAAGAAAACACCTACTATTTTTGTAAAATTTCCTTTTCATAGCTTTTTCCAACAACAACAAAAATAATAGTGAGCGAATAAAATTTATTTATTATCTAAATTCTTGACCAAGGGCAAATATGATTTCATCAAAGAAAAATCATGCGACGTGAATATTTATAACCAAATTTTTTATTGCAACTTTGTCGAGTCAAGTGTTCAATTTGATCGAGCCATAAAGGATGCAACGAATATGCATAGAATGACCAAATGAACGGCGAACCGTGTTACAAACAAGCCAAGAGATTGCAGACCATGTCGAGGATTCGAAAAAGCGACGCAAAAAAACGAGACACAGGGAAAGAGAGAGAGCGAGCGAGAAAGGGAGTGAGGGAGAGAAAGAGGGAACCACCCCTTCGGCGTCCCTCTCGAGTGCTCCCTGCACTCGGAAATCATCCACGCGCGCCTTTCCAACATTTATCTCAAGAATCTACAATTTTATTCATATCTCGGGACTGCACACGCGCGCTCGCGCGTCGCACGCACGCGCTCGTGAAAAAAAAAAAGATAAAGATAGAAAGAGTGAAAGAGAGTGAGAAATAATGGTGAATAATTTCACCATAAATATGGAGTTTTGTGGGCGTAAAATAACGATAATGCAAGTAAATAATGGACGTAGAGTTTTATTACCCCAGGCGGGTGAATGGCGAGATAGAATCTACCCGAGTGCGCGCGCGAACCTCAGACGCGCCAGCCCCACTCGTTCCGTAATCCAACTTCTTCGTCTTCCTTTTCTTTTTCCTCGTCTTCTTGGAGTCCTCATCCTCATCGTCGTCGTCCTCGTCGTTCTCGTACTTTTCTTCTTCTTCTTCGTCTTCTTCTTCTTCTTCATCCTCGTCTTCTTGGAGTGGTCATCGTCGTCGTCCTCGTCGTCCTCGTCTTCCTCTTCTTCTTCTTCTTCTTCTTCTTGATCCTCGTCATCTTGGAGGCGTCCTCCTCATCGTAGTCGTCCTCGTCGTCCTCGTATTCGCTCTCGACGACACCCTGCTGGACCCCTCGGTCTCCAATCCTCCACCTCCTGCTCCTCCTCCCCCACGTCCCTTCTACTGCTTATTCTTCTTTCTATCGCATCCACCCTAATCCCAAAAGATCGTCCAACCTCCGCATCCTCCCGCCTCTCTTAAAATAACAAAAATAACACAAAATGAAACTCAATGAACAAAAATAAAAATGAAAAAAAACACGTATATCGCTTCACCCCTACCCGAAATTAAATGAAAAATCTCTTCTCGTGAATATTTTACAATTTTGAAGAACTTTATCTTTTTTATTTTTTATCTTCTCATTCACGTAAGAAATGTAAAGCTGGCGAAGAAAAAACTAATATTGTGATATCCTTTAGCGCGATGGCCGGCGTTCGAAGCGTTTACCCTCGTAGCTCGTGGGGTGGCTCCGAACGTCGGAACCACCCTTCGTGCATCGCACAAGGGTGTGGCCTCTGCCCCAGATTGATTCGACAAAAGCTTCGACATGCGCGCAAACCTCGGAAATTCATCGCGCAAGCGTCTTTCCGGCTCTACTTTATCGCGATCTGGAGCAACGTTATCCGTTGTACACTGAAATTGCGGTGCCCTATTTTGGATCTTTTTCGTATCCGAACCGGGGATAGATAATATACGATTTTATATGGCTTGCGCTTCGATCTTTCTTCATTGGACATTTTATCATACGATTTAAAAGATAGCAGAAGGATTTTCACATCTTGGACTCAAGATTTTTGCCTATATAACAACAACAACAGCAATAATAAGATAAAATTTTTATAAATTTAGTGATATTATTGAATCATTGCAGTTTTCGAAGTTACGAGTAATAAAATTGATATTAAAAAATAGTTTCAACCGATTTTTATAATATACATTTTATTAAATCTTATACATTGAATGAACTCTATGCTTTCTCTGTAATAATAAATAATTTTCCCCAAATTACTAATTATTCCTACCAATAGTAGCAAGAATAATACTAATAATAAAAATAAATTACCATTACTATCATTATCATAAAAATTTTACGAATAATGTCATTATCTCTCAGTTTCTCGGCAATGGAACAATTACTAAATACATAAAACAACTATCAGCGCACTGACACTTCATTTGTTCGATAATTTTTCCATCGCATTGTCACGCAAACTTCGCGATGCATTAATGACGATACACATCGTACGGACAATCGTTCGTTCCCGATAAAAATCTGTATTCAAAGAAGATGACGCGCATGCGAACCGGATCATTTCGCACCTAGCTCGTCGGAATCGCGGCCCGAAAGCTCCGTACTCCGTGCAACGGGTTGTCCTTGTCGGAGATTCAACGTCGTCGAGAATAATTCGTCTTCGCCGGTTCAATATTCCTCGCGAAACACTTCGTAAAGGCGTTATTAACACCGGTGACCCTCCTTCGGTTCTATGATTACACGCATTAATAGCCGGATGGACGAACTTTGTTCACGCTCGGGGAACGCGTTGCACCGTGTCATTACACCGGCACGTCGTTTGCGTCGCAGCCGAGAGAGATTCGAACCACCACACGTAGCGTTTATGGGTTTTGTTCTCGAAGCAGTCGCGAATGTAAAATTGAAAAAAAAAAAATGATAAAAATAATAATTTTTTTTTTTTTATTTTATGGAACAGAGGACCACCGGGTATACGGCGAAGGAGGTGTCTAGGCCTCACGCATTGCGAATAAGCCTAGAAGGTTTGTTGGGTCAGTGTAATCAAAAAGCCTACTCCAAAATTCCAAAAGTATTCAAAATTTACTGCAAAAGTTGCAGATAGTTCGTCGATGGAGCAAGCCACGGTCGATTTTTAAGAACATCGATTTTTTTTCTCCTGGCATATTTCGAAACATACATTTATATATTTTTCTAACATGCCCGAATTGTTATTACCCAAAAAAACAGTTCGATATTCACTGAATACATTTTTTTTCACTTTATATGCTACGAATTTCAACTGAAACTTTGTAACGTCTCAATGGTTAGTCTTGAAAAAAAAAAGAAGAAAAGTATTTCCGCCGGCTCACCTCTCTCGAAGCAGTCGTAACGTTTCTTCAATATTCCAAGATCGTGTTCGTCGACGCCTCGGCGAGTAAAAAATCAAACACGAAACCCCTCGTGTAGTACAACGTCGCGGGGGCATGAATAATATTGTTTCGCAGCATCGTTGTCGAAGAAATATCATTCATCAATAAGCCATCCCAGAGCCCGTTGGGTTTTGTTGAACCTCGTTGAAGGGGCGTTGTAACCGTTCCCCCCGTGACGTCCGCGAAGGCTCTTACGGTACAACAGACACCGCGCGCGGGCGCGTGCGAGCTGTACGTTGCCATTAAAAAAAACTCCAAAATATTATGCGAGATTTCTGAGCTCATGCGTTCCTATCAACATCCACATCTGCATATACACATAAATATATTTCTATATATATATAAATATATAGATTCATATGAAAGTACAAGGCAGAGAAGGGAGAGAAAAATTGAGAAGAATATTAAAAAAATTATTATTTTGAGTATATGAATAAAATAACGGTGAAATGAATAATAATGATCCACTGAACTTGGTTTGCTAATTATTCAAACCATATATGTAACTATTATTATAGACAAAGAGACAGAGAGAAGGCGAGGGAGAGAGAGAGAGCCTATATAGAGATAGAGAGAAACAGCCTAAATATATATAAACTATAAATCTAACTATATCGTCGAAAAAGAGAGAAAGATATATAAATTATAGAAAAGTCTCTGCCATATATCTCTCTTGCTCTTCCTAAAAGTCTATAATATTTTTTGTATAGTTTTAGTTATATTCATATAAAAAGACAGAAATATACACAAGGAAAGAAAAATATTAATTCATACATATTCCTCTTCTATCTTCTAATAACTATAACTAAAACTATGGAAAATAATATTATCGATATACGTAGTCAAGGAAAAGGAGAGAGAGAAAAAGAGAGAAGAATTTACAGGATGAAGAAGAAGAAAGAGTAAAGGAAGA